>CAKNYM010048634.1:58649-75503 GCA_932195095.1 Andricus curvator
TTGATCTATACTTTGTTGAAAAATTATTTTTTTTGTGAAGATTCATCTCTTTGGTTCAAAATTTAATTATTTTATAAAGAATTCGTTTTTTTTTGGTAGAAAACTAATCTTCTTGGTTTGATATTTCCTCTTTTTAGTTAAAAATGCAACTGTTTTTCATTCATCTCTTTCGTTAAAAATTTGACTAATTTGTTGACAATTAATTTTTTTACTGAAAATTTAACTTTTCGATTTTTGGTTGAAAATTGATATTTTTTTAGTTGAAAATTCAACTATTTGTTTGAAAATTCATGTATTTTGTTTAAAACTCGTCTTTTTGGTTTTAAAATTCATCTCTTTTTGGTAGAAATTTCTTCTTTTGATTGAAATATCAACTATTATATTTGTTTTAGAGAATTCATCTTTGTACGTTGAAAAATCAACTATTTTGTTGAAAATTCATGTAATTTGTTGAAAATTCCACTCTTAGAGTAAATTTTTTGAATTTGTAGAAAATTAAAATTTTTTTAAATTTTAAATTCAACAATTTGGATAAATCTTAACTACGTTGTTAAAAATTTATTTTTTTGGTTGAAGGTTCATCTCTTTGGTTGAAAATTCAATTTTAAAATTTAAATTATTCTTTTTTTTGGTTGAAAATTCATGTATTTTGTTGAAAATTCGTCTTTTTGTTTTTAAAATTCATCTCTTTTGGTAGAAATTTCATTTTTTTTATTGAAATATCAACTATTAATTTTTTCGTTGAGAATTCATCTTTGTAGGTTGAAAAATCAACTATTTTGTTGAAAATTCATGTAATATGTTGAAAATTCAACTCTTTCGTTGAAAATTTTACGATTTTTTTTTAAATACGATTTTTCAAATTAAAAATTCAACAATTGGGGTAAAACTGAACTACTTTGTTAAAAATTGATTTTTCTGTTTGAAGGTTCATCCCTTTGGTTGAAAATTGAATTATTTTGTTTCTTTTTTTGGTTTAAAATTAATTGTTTAAACTGAAAGTGTAACTTTTCCATTTTTGGTTGAAAATTGATCTTTTTTAGTTAAAAATTCCACTATTTGTTTGAAAATTCATGTATTTTATTGAATATTCGTATTTTTGGTTCTAAAATTCATCTTTTTTGTTAGAAATTTCATCTTTTCTGATTGAAATATCAACTAGAAATTTTTTTGTTGAGAATGCAGCTTGTTAAGTTTAAAAAGGAACTATTTTGTCGAAAATTCATGTAATTTGTTGAAAATTCAACTCTTTGGTTGAAAATTCAACTCTTTGGTTGAAAATTTTACGATTTTTTTTTTAAAATACGATTTCTCAAATTAAAAATTCAACAATTTGGGTAAAACTTAACTACTTTGTTAAAATTTTATTTTTTTGGTTGAAGGTTCATCTCTTTGGTTGTAAAAAATTTAATTATTTTGTTGGAAATTCGTTTCTTTTTTGGTTTAAAATTAATTTTTTAAACTGAAAGTGTAACTTTTCCATTTTTGGTTGAAAATTGATCTTTTTTAGTTGAAAATTCAACTATTTGTTTGAAAATTCATGTATTTGATTGAAAATTCGTATTTTTGGTTTTAAAATTCATCTTTTTCGTTAGAATTTTTTGTTGAGAATTCAGCTTGTTAGGTTTAGAAATGAACTATTTTGTTGAAAATTCATGTAATTTGTTGAAACTTAAACTTTTTGGTTGAAAATTTTACGATATTGTGTAAAATACGATTTTTTACAATTAAAAATTCAACAATTTGGATAAACCTTAACTACTTTGTTAAAAATTTTATTGTTTTGGTTGAAGTTTCATCTCTTTTGTTGTAAAAAATTTAATTATTTTGTTGATCTTTTTTAGTTGAAAATTCAACTATTTGCTTGAAAATTCATGTATTTTATTGAAAATTCGTATTTTTGGTTGTTTTTTGTTAGAAATTTCATTTTTTCTGATTGAAATATCAACTATAAATTTTTTTGTTCAGAATGCAGCTTGTTAAGTTTATAAAGGAACTATTTTGTTGAAAATTCATGTAATTTGTTGAAAATTCAACTCTTTGGTTGAAAATTTCACAATTTTGTTGAAAATATGACTGTTTAAAATTAAAAATTCAACAATTTGGGTAAAACTTAACTACTTTGTTAAAAATTAATTTTTTTGTTGAAGGTTCATCTATTTGGTTGTAAAAAATTTAATTATTTTGTTGGAAATTCGTTTCTTTCTTGGTTTAAAATTAATTTTTTAAACTGAAATTGTAACTTTTCCATTTTTGGTTGAAAATTGATCTTTTTTAGTTAAAAATTCAACTATTTGTTTGAAAATTCATGTATTCTATTGAAAATTTGTATTTTTTGTTTTAAAATTCATCTTTTTTGTTAGAATTTTTTGTTGAGAATTCAGTTTGTTAGGTTTAGAAATGAACTATTTTGTAGAAAATTGATCTTTTTTAGTTAAAAATTCAACTATTTTTTTTTAAATTCATGTATTCTATTGAAAATTTGTATTTTTGGTTTTAAAATTCATCTTTTTTGTTAGCATTTTTTGATGAGAATTCAGCTTTTTAGGTTTAGAAATTAACTATTTTGTTGAAAATTCATGTAATTTGTTGAAAATTAAACTCTTTGGTTGAAAATTTTACGATTTTGTTGAAAATACGATTTTTTTAAATTAAAAATTCCACAATTTGGATAAACCTTAACTGCTTTCTTAAAATTTTATTTTTTTGGTTGAAGGTTCATCTCTTTGGTTGTAAAAAATTTAATTATTTTGTTGGAAATTCGTTTCTTTTTTGGTTTAAAATTAATTTTTTAAACTGAAAGTGTAACTTTTCCATTTTTGGTTGAAAATTGATTTTTTTTAGTTAAAAATTCAACTATTTGTTTGAAAATTTGTATTTTGGGTTTAAAAAATCATCATTTTTGTTAGAAATTTCATCTTTTTTAATTGAAATATCAACTATTACATTTTTTGTTGAGAATTCATCTTTGTAGGTTGAATAATCAACTATTTTGTTTAAAATGCATGTAATTTTTTGAAAATTCAAGTCTTTGTTTGAAAATTTTACAATTTGTTGAAAATAAAATTTTTTTAAATTTTAAATTTAACTGTTTGGGTTAAACTTAACTACTTTGTTGAAAATTTATTTTTTTTTTTGTTGAAGGTTCATCTATTTGGTAGTAAAAAATTTAATTATTCTGTAATTATTCTGAAAGTGTAACTTTTCCATTTTTGGTTGAAAGTTGATCTTTTTTAGTTAAAAATTCAACTATTTGTTTGAAAATTCATGTATTCTATTGAAAATTTGTATTTTTGGTTTTAAAATTCATCTTTTTTGTTAGAATTTTTTTTTGAGAATTCAGCTTGTTAGGTTTAGAAATGAACTATTTGGTTGAAAATTGATCTTTTTTATTTAAAAATTCAACTATTTGTTTGAAAATTCATGTATTTTATTGAAAATTTATATTTTTGGTTTTAAAATCCATCTTTTTTAATTAAAATATCAACTATTAATTTTTTTGTTGAGAATTCATCTTTTTAGGTTGAATAATCAACTATTTTGTTTAAAATGCATGTAATTTGTTGAAAAATCAACTCTTTGGTTGAAAATTTTACAATTTGTGGAAAATAAAATTTTTTTAAATTTTAAATTCAACTGTTTGGGTAAAACTTAACTACTTTGTTGAACATTAATTTTTTTGTTTGAAGGTTCATTTCTTTCGTTGAATATTGAATTATTTTGTTGTTGGAAATTCGTTTTTTTTCTTTTTTTGTAAATTAAGGTTTTCAACTGATAATGTAACTTTTCTATTTTTGGTTGAAAATTGATCTTTTTTAGTTGGAAATTTGTCTTTTTGGTAGAAAACTAATCTTCTTGGTTTGAAATTTCCTTCTTTTTAGTGAAAAATGCAACTGTTTGGATGATAATTAACTTTTTTGTTGAAAATTAATATTTTCGGTGTGAAAATTCAACTGTTTTACAGAAAATTCGTCTTTTGGCTTAAAAGTTCAACGCATTGTTTTTGAAAATTTGTCTATTTTGTTCAAAATTAATTTTTTTTTAGCAATTGTTTGAATAAAAATTAATTTTTTCAAAAAAATTCAAATTTCAAAATTCAACTATTTGGTGGAAGTTTAATCTTTTTTTTTTATTGAAAATTTGACTATTTGGCTTAAAATTCATCTTTGTATTTAGAAAATTCAAGCATTTATTTAAAAATTCAACTATTTTGTTGAGAGTATAATTATTATGTTGAAAATTTATTTATTTTGTTAAAATATCATCTTTTTTGGTCTTCTAAAAAATTCAAATATTTGGCTGGAAATGCAACTGTTTTTGTTTGACGTTATTTCTTTTTTGTTATAGAATTGGACAATTTGGTTGTAAATTAATCTTTGTAGGTTGAAAATTCAACAGTTTGATTACAAATTCAACTATTTTGTTTAAAATTTAATTATTTTATTAAAAACAAATCTTTTTTGCTTGAAGTAAATAAATTAAAATTTTTTAATTTTATTTCATATTCATTCATTATTATCAGGGGAAAGTCAGGGGGTTTGGAAAATGAAGTTTTTCTTTTCTTTCTTCTTTCTTTTATTCTTCTTTCTTTTTTCTTGAAGTTTTTCCTTGAGTGAAGACGGGTTTTTCCAGGATATAACAAAAATATTTCTTTTGTGAGCAGAAAAATTAAGAAGAGGAAAATTAAAGAGGATGTCGGAGCCAAAAGGAAAACCTATGGGCCGAGGTCGTGGTCGAGGAAGAACACCGCAAACTCCAGAGAAAGGAGCTGAATCTCCAAGACCTTCTGGTCCTGCTCAGCAAGGACCCTCTCAAGCACCTTCAGCATGGGTTCGTAAAAAAGATTTTGAAAATTTAAAAATTATGTTGTTTTTTGTTTTATTTTTTAAATTATATTTAGAAAACGTTTATGAAATATACGAAAGTGGCTAGACGTCCTGAAATTTGGAATACGTACAAATAAATTGAAGCATTGGAAATAAAAAACAATGAAAATGTTTAAAATAATGTAGGTGAAAATTTAAAAAGGATCACTGAAGGAATCATTTTGAAATGGATTTTTCAAGATTCTAAGGAAATTACGAATTAGATAATTCTTATTTAAATTGGTCAAAATTGTACAATTTCAAATCGAAGTGTAAAAAATTGAAGGGTTTTAGACTGCAATTTTTTATAAATAAACATTTTTTCATATACGAATTCAAGATAACAATATGAAATTGAAACTTTTGAAATTAAGCAGTTTTAAATTCAAACTTTCAAAATTGTACAATTTATTATTATTTTGTTAAAAATAAGGAATTTGTAGTTTAAAAACTTGAAATATAAATGATTAAAACTATACAATTTATATGTATAAAAATGCGATAAAAATTTGTAATTCGAATTTTCCTAATTTGAAGCCAACCCGTTTTTAATATACGAATTCAAGATACAAATTTAAATTTAAACTTTCGATATTCAGCAGTTTCAAAATCAAATCTTCATTATTGTACAATTTTGAATTGAAATACTTCAAAATGGGACAATTTTAAATACGATACTTTTAAAATTAAACAATTGATTATATATTAAAATTTAAAATTCGATGTCTTCAAAATTTGAAATTCAAGCCTTCTTTGAATACAAATTTCCAATTTCAAAAGGATGACTTCAAAATTCATAAATTTTAAATTTCAGGAAGTTTAAATGAAACAATTTTAGAATAAAGCAATCATAAGAGGGCACTCTCAAATTTGAAACTTTCTAAATTCAACAATTAGAAACTGAAAGCCTTTAAAAGATCCAAGTCCTCGAAATTGAAGAATCATAAAATTTTAATTAAAAATTGAAATAAAAAATTGAATTAAATTATAAGATATCAGGGTGTCTACTCGACCTGGAAAATCTAGAATCTTAGAGTTAGGAAATTTTTCCGAGAGCGTGCTTAATTTTTTTTTTTTAATTGCAATATAAAATTCGATTTATGGTTCAAAATTAGCTTTTTTAGTTGAAAATTCGTCTTTTTTGATAGAAATTAATCTTCTTGGTTGAAAAATAATCTTTTTGGTTGAAAATTTAATTATTCTAGTCAAAGATTCATCATTTTAGTTGAAAATTTATCTTTTCGGTTTAAAATTTAAATATTCCAGTTGAAGATTCATCATTGTAGTTGAAAATTCATCACTTTATTTGAAAATGTAACTATTTTTTTTTTTTTTTTTTTTTTTTTTGTTAAATTGTTTCAAAATTGAAAATGGAACCATTCCAATTTAATATTCAATTATTTTAGTTGAAAACTCATCTCTTTGGTTGAACATTAATTTTTTAACTGAAAATTTAACTATTACATTTTTGGTTGACAATTTATCCTTTTTTAGTTGAAAATTCATCACTTTGTTTCAAAATGTAACTATTTTTTTTTAATTCGTTTTTTTTTTTGTTGAAAATTATTTTTTTAAACTGAAAATGTAAATATTCTAATTGAATACTCCATCATTTTAGTTTAAAATTAATCTCTTTGGCTGAACATTAATTTTTTTACTACAAATTTAACTATTCAATTTTTGGTTGACAATTTATTTTTTTTTAGTTGAAAATTTGTGTATTTTTTCGAAAATGCGTCTTTTTTGATAGAAATTAATCTTCTTGGTTGAAAAATGATCTTTTTGGTTGAAAATTCAATTATTTATTCTAGTCAAAGATTCATAATTTTAATTGAAAATATACCTTTTTGGTTTCAAATTCAACTATTCCAGTTGATGATTCATTATTTTAGTTGAAAATTCATCACTTTGTTTTTAAAATATAATCTTTTTTTTAAATTATTTTTTTTAACTGAAAATGTAAATATTCCAATTAAATATTTCATCATTTTAATTTAAAGTTCATCTCTTTGATTGCACATTAATTTTTTTAACCGAAAATTTAACTATTTAATTTTTGGTTGACAATTTATCGTTTTTAGTTGAAAATTCGTATTTTTTGGTAGAAATTAATTTTCTTGGTAGAAAATTCATCTTTTTGATTGACAATTCAAGTATTCCAGTTAAATATTCATCATTTTAATTAAAAATAAAACGGCTTGGTTGAAAGTTAAACTCTTTTGTTAAAAATGAATCTTTTTTGTTTAAAATTTTTCTATTCCAGTCAAAGATTTATCATTTTAGTTTGAAAATTAATCACTTTGTTTGAAAATGTAACTATTTTTTTCAAATAGTTGTTTTTCTTGTTGATTTTTTTAAGAATTGAAAATGTAACGATTCCAATTTAATATCCAAGTATTTTAGTTCAAAATTCATCTCTTTAGTTGACCATTTTTTTTTTTTTTGGTTGAAAATTCATCACTTTGTGTGAAAATGTAACTATTTTTTTGAAAATTATTTTTTTTTTTTGTTGAAAATTATTATTTTTGTTTAAACTGAAAATGTAAATATTCTAATTGAATACTTCATAATTTTAGTTTAAAATCCATCTTTTTGGTTTAATTAATTAATTTTTTTAACTAAAAATTTAACTATTCAATTTTTGGTTGAAAATTTATCTTTTTTAGTTGAAAATTTGTTGACAATTCGTCTTTTTTTATAGAAATTAATCTTCTTGGTTGAAAAATTATCTTTTTGGTTGAAAATTCAATTATTTATTCTAGTCAAAGATTCGTCATTTTAATTGAAAATATACTTTTTTGGTTTCAAATTCAACTATTCCAGTTGAAGATTCATTATTTTAGTTGAAAATTCATCACTTTGTATTTAAAATTTAACTATTTTTTAAATTTATTTTTTAAAAACTGAAAATGTAAATATTCAAATTAAATATTTCATCATTTTGATTTAAAATTCATCTCTTTGGTTGAACATTAATTTTTTTTAACCGATAATTTAGCTATTTAATTTTTGGTTGACAATTTATCGTTTTTAGTTTAAAATTCATGTATTTTGTTGAAAATTCGTATTTTTGGTAGAAATTAATCTACTTTGTAGAAAATTCTTCCTTTTGTTTGCAAATTTAAGTATTCCAGTTAAATATTCATCATTTTAATTGAAAATAAAACTATTTGGTTGAAAGTTAAACTCTTTTGTTAAAAATGCATCTTTTTGGTTTAAAATTCTTCTATTCCAGTGGAAGATTTATCATTTTAGTTTGAAAATTAATCACTTTGGCGGCGATTTTTTTTGGTTGAAAATTAATTTTTTAACTGAAAAAAGTGTTCCATTTTATTTTTTTTAAGTTTCCCACTTTTAAGTCAAAAGGTTGTTTAAATTTAATCTCAATTTGCAATTTTAAATAAAAATATAGTTCAGCAAGCAGTTTAAAAATTTCAAAATTCAAGTTCAGATTTAAAGACTTTGAAACAAAATCATTTGGAATAGTGTAAATGTCAAAATTGACGAATTTTAAATTTGAGGATGTTAAAATAAAACAATTTCCGATAGAAGAAATAATAAAAGGTCTATTTCAATTTTGAAACTTCCTAAATTCTACAATTAGAAATTGAAAACCTTAAAACTGGAAGAATTTTGAATTTAAAGTCGTCAAAATGAAGGAATTTTCAGCATCAAACATTCACATAAGGTGACATTTTTTTAATGTTCCAGATTTAACAATTTCAAATTGCAAATTACTCTAAGCTTTTGAATTAAAAATTAAGTTTTATTTCTGAAGTTAAAAAATTTAAACTGAAAACTAAACAATGTTTAAAAGGACGAATGTTGTTCAATACTAGAATAAAAAAATTGTAATTCAAGGCTTTCAATTTGATTAAAGGTTTAAAGATTTTCTTTTTCAAGTCGAAAAATTATTTACTTTTAAAATTTTGCCTCTTTCAAGTCAAAAAATGGTTTAATTTTTAAGTTTCTCCACTTTGAAGCCAATAATTTGTTTGCAATTAAATTTGCAGAATCTTGAAGTGAATTTAAAAATCTTGAAAATTCCATTTTTTCAAGCTTCAAAATTTCTCAACTAGTAAAGTTTTCAATTTAAAACTATCCCATTCTTATTATTTGAATTTAAAAATATTTTACTTGCAAGGCTTTCTATTGTTAAAATTTTAAAATAATTTCAAAATTTACTTTTCCATGCCGAAAAATTGTTAATTTTTTTAATTTGCCCTCTTTCTGGCCGAAAAGGTTTTCTTTTTTAGTTTCTCCCCTTTCAAGTCGAAAAATTGTTTACAATCTGAATTAAATTTTTCGAATTTTGAGGGAATTTCAAAATCTAACATTTTTAATATTGGATTTGATTCTATTGAATTTGCGAAATCCTCAAGATTTCAATTTACAATTCTTAAATTTCGAACGTTTATTTGAATATATCGAATTCTTATTGTCCTGAATGTAAAATTATTAAATTCTGAAAGTTTTAATTTATAATAGAATGAAAACCTTAAGTCAGATTTAACCATTTTAAATTAGCAGTCGCCTAAATGAGAATATCGTTTTTCAAACTGATTCTGAATTATTTAAAATTTGAACCTCGCTTTTAAAATTTTACAAAATTATGCTTTATTCAAAAATTAAAATAGTTTCTAACATTATAAATCGGAAGTCTTTAAGAATGAATAATTAGTTTTTCGAACGACAATTAAAAATTCTAAAAAAATTTAAAAATTCCAAATGTTTCAGCTTTGAAAATTAAATATTTGAATGAAGGTTCCAAATTATTTTTTTTTAGGGTCGACCATCACAACCTCCGTCAGCTGCAGCTCCCTCTTCTGCACCTTCTTCTGGTCCTGTTCAACAAGCCCCGAGAGGACCACCTTCAGCTTGGGTTAGTAGAAAAATATTGTTAAAAATTAATTTTTTTAATTATAATCAGGGTGGCGACTTGACCGGGAAACCGGGAAAGACCTGGAATTTTATTGACCGGGAAAAACCCGGGAAATGACCGGGAATTTAATTTAAAAACCGGGAATTTACTTCTGATCATAGCAAAATTCAAGAAATATATTTTCACTTGGAACAGGGAATGTTTTACATGGAATGGGAATTTTTTAAAGGAATTATAATTCGGATTGAGAAAAAAGGAATTTTTAAAAATCCCTCTTTCAAGTCAGAATTCGTCACAATTTGAAAGTTCCCTCTTCTAAATTTTAGGTAATAAAAGTACTTCAAGCAGTTTTCAGAGTAGAAGTAGAATTTCAAAGAAGAAATATTTCTGAATTATAATAGAAATTGTTTTTTACATTGTTCTTTGCGAATTCATCGTTCTTTAGTTAGAATTTCAACTACTGGGTTAAAAGTTAAACTTTTGTTAAAAATTAATTTATCTTTTTTGATGAAAATTCAACTATTTGGTTGAAAATTGATATTTTTCATTTAATAATTAAACTATTTGTTTGAAAATGTATGTACTTTGTGGAAAATTCATCTATTTTTGTAGACAATTAAACTTTATGGTTGACAATTCATCTTTTTGGCATAAAATTAAACTATTCCAGTTAAAGATTTATCATTTCAGTTGAAGATTCATCATTTTATTTGAAAATTCACCAGTTTGGTTGAAAATTAATTTCTTTAAACGAAAATTTAATTGTTCCATTCTGAGTTGAAAATTAAAATTTTCAAGTTCGGAATTCCACAATTTGGATAAAAATTTGTCTTTTTAATTGAAAACTTAACTATTCCGATGAAAATTCATGTATTTTGTTAAAAACTCGATTTTTTTGTTGGTAAAAAATTATCTTATTTTTCTTTGAAAGTTAATTTTCTTGTTTAAAAATTCTTCTTTTCGGTTAAAAATTCAAGTATTCCAGTCAAATATTTATTATTTTAGTTGAAAATTCATCTATTAGGTTTGGAATAAAATTATTTGGTTGAAAGTTAAGCTCTTTTGTTAAAAATTAATTTTTTATAGTGGAAAATCCATCGTTTTAATTAAAAATTCATTTCTTTGGTTGAAAAATGAGCTGTTTGATTGAAAATTTGTTTTTTCTTTGGATGTTTTTTGTTGAAAATTATTTTTTTTTTCAACTGAAAATGTAACTATTAATCCAGTTGAATATTTCATAATTTTAGTTCAAAATTCATGTCTTTGGTTGAACATTCATTTTTGACTAAAAATTTGATTATTCAATTTTTGGTTGAAAAATTATCTTTGTTAGTTGAAAATTCGTCTTTTTTTGGTAGAAATTAATCTTCTTGGTTGAAAATGAATCTTTTTGGTGAAAAATTCAATTATTCTAGTTAATGATTCATCATTTCGGTTAAAAATTCATCTTTCTGGTTTGAAATTCAACTATAGCAATTAAATATTTACAATTTTATTTGAAAATTCATCACTTTGTTTGAAAATGTAACTATTATTTTGAAAGTTAGTTTTTGTTGTTGTTAAAAGTTAGTTTTTTTTTGTTGAAACTAATTTTTTTAACTGAAAATTTAACTTATTCTAATTGAAAATTCCATAGCTGTTGTTGAAAATTCATCTGTTTGGTTAAACATTATTTTTTTTTAACTTGAAATTTAATTATTAAAGTTTTGGTTGACAATTTATCTTTTTTTAGTAAAAATTAATTTTTTGGTTTGAAAATTGAACTATTTCAGTTAAAGATTCATTGTTTTAGTTGAAAACTCTTATGTTTGGTTTACAAATAATTTTTTAAACTAAAAATGTTACTATTCCATTTTCGATTGAAAAATATTATTTTTTCAGTTCAAAATTTAACTATTTGGTTGAAAATTTGTCTTCTTTTATTAAAACTTCAAACCTTTCTTTAAAAGTTAATGTATTTGGTTGAAAAATTGTATTTTTGGGTAGAAAATTAATCTTTTTATTTAAAATGTAATCTTCTTTAAAAATTCGTCTTTTTGGTTGAAAATTCGAGTGTTCCAGTTAAATATTCAACATTTTAGTTGAAAATTTATCTTTTTGGTTTAAAATTTAACTATTCCAGATAAAGATTTATAATTTGATTTGAAAATTCATCACTTTGGTTGAAAATTGAACTATTTAGTTGAAAATCCGTTTTTTTTTGTTGAAAATTAATTTTTTCAACTGAAATGTTAACTATTCCATTTTTTTGTAAAAAATTGATATTTTTTAGTGGAAAATTTAAGTATTTTTTTCAAAATTCATTTATTTTGCAACGTTTTGCTCTGTTGTGTTAAAAGATGTTTAGAACGAACGTCATGAATTAAAATAAATGTTTGCGTTTTGCGGCAAATATAAATATGTTACTTTGAGTTGACCGGGAAAATTGAAAAACTTGACCGGGGAAAACCGGGAATTTGAAATCGTCCGCCGAATCGCCACCCTGAATAATACTATTTACGTTAAAAATTACAAATTACGTTCCGGAAACGTTTATGGAATATTCCAAAGGCTGTGATTAGTCCCGAAATTAATTCTGGATTGTGTAAATTTAAGTTGGATCAATCTAAGAATTGAAAACATTTAAGCTTTGAATATTAAATAATTTTTATTTGCAAATTAAACTAATTTTTCTTGTAGGGTCGAGCTACTCAAAGAGCTACTCCTGGGTCTGAACAACCTACTCCACCTGTTTCAGTCCAGTCTTCTGTTGTTCCTGCTGGGGCTTCGTCAGCATCAGGTATTTTTAAATTACTTTTTAAATTGATTTATTCATTATTAACAATCAATATTATAATTTATAAGTCTTATCCTTTAAATAATGAATAATAAACATTTCGCAATTGTGGAATTTCGATCAAACTAATCAAAACAATTTTTGAATTATTTTTAAAAATAGATTTATAAATGATTAACAATCAATTTTCTATTTTGTTACTTGTTTCTTTTCTTTAATAAATAAATAACCAAAAACATTGTGGAATTTCGATCAAACTAATAAAATCAGTTTTTTAATGACCTTTTAAATGGATTTATTAGTTCCTGACAATAAATTTTGTAATTTATAAATCTTAATCTTCTTATTAATAAATAAAGAACCATTGAAAAATGGTAGAATTTCGATAGAACTAATAAACAAATTTTGTTATGACTTTAAGTGGATTTATTAATTATTAACAATTAATTTTCTACTTAAGAAGTCTTATTCTTTCATTAAAACATAATAAATAATATATTCAAAAATTATGAAATATCGATAAAACTAATAAAAACAAGTTTTAACGACTTTAAGTGGATTTATTAAATATTAACAATCAATTTTCTAATTGATAAGTCTTATCCTTTCATTAATAAATAATTAACCATTAAAAAATGGTGGAATTTCGGTAAAAGTAATAAAAACAATTTCTTAATGATTTTCTTAAATGGATTTATTATTTATTAACAATCAATTCTCTAATTCATAATTCATATCCTTTTAATAATAAATAAACACTTCGTAATCGCGGAATTTCAATAAAAACTAATAAAAACAGTCTTTAAATTACTTTTTAAATGGATTTATGAATTCTTAACAATTAATTTTCTAATTTAGAAGTCTTATCCTTTCTTTAATAAATAATTAACCATTAAAAATGGCAGAATTTCGATAATACTAATGAAAACAGTTTTTGAATGACTTTAAATGGAATTATTAATAATTGACAATAAATTTTCTAATTTATAAGTCTTATCCTTTCATTAATAAATAATTAACATTTACCATTTTTTGGAATTTCGATAAAACTAATAAAAACAATTTTTTAATATTTTTTAAATGCATTTATAAATTATTAACATTCAATTTTCTAATTTAGAATTCGTTTTCTTTCGGTGATACATAATTAATAATTGAAAAATGGTGGAATTCCGATAATATTAATAAAACACATTTTTTAATGATTGTAAATGGATTTATTTATTATTAACAATCAATTTTCTAATTTATAAGTTTAATCTTTTCATTAATAAATAAGTAACCATTAAAAATGGTGGAATTTTGATAATGATAATTAAACCCATTTTTTAATGATTTTAAATGGATTTATTAATTATTAAAAATAAATATTCTATTTTTTTGACTCTTATCCTTTCATTAAAACTTAGTTAACAATTAAATATTGTGGAATTTGATAAAACTAATAAAACAGTTACTTAATGGCCTTTTAAATGGATTTATTAATTATTAACAATAAATCGTCTAGTTTATAAGTCTTATCTTTTCATTAAAAAAAAATTAACATTTGAAAATGGTGGAATTTCGATAAAACTAATCAAAGCAATTTCTTAATGCTTTCTTAAATGGATTTATGAATTATTAAAAATCAATTTTCTAATTCATAATTCATATCCTTTCAATAATAAATAAACATTTCGTAATTGTGTAATTTCAATAAAGCTAATAAAAACAGTTTTTTAATTACCTTTTAAATGGCTTTATGAATTATTAACAATAAATTTTCTGATTTATAAGTCTTATCCTTTCATTAATAAATAATTAACATTTAAAAATTTGTGTAATTTCGATAAAACTAATAAAAACAATTTTTTAATATTTTTTAAATGCATTTATGAATTATTAACATTTAATTTTCTCATTTGGAATTCTTTTTCTTTCGTTAATACATAATTAATCATTGAAAAATGGTGGAATTCCGATAATATTAATAAAACAGATTTTGAATGATTGTAAATGGTTTTATTTATTGTTAAGAATAAATTTTCTATTTTATAAGTCTAATCCTTTCATTAATAAATAAGTAACCATTCAAAATGGTGGAATTTTGATAATGATAAGTAAACCAATTTTTTAATGATTTTAAATGGATTTATTAATTATTAACGCCAAAATTTTCTATTTTTCACTCTTATCCTTTCATTAAAACTTAGTTAACAATTAAATATTATGGAATTTGGTCAAACTAATAAAACAGTTACTTAATGACCTTTTAAATGGATTTATTAATTAATAACAATCAATTTGCTAATCTATAATCATATCCTTTCAATAATAAATAATTAACCATTAAAAATGGTGGAATTTCGATGAAACTAATAAAAATTGTTTCATAATGACCTTATAAATGGATTTATTAATCATTAACAATTAATTTTCTAATTAAGAAGTCATATCCTTTCATTAAAACGTAATTAATACTCAAAAATTATGGAATTTCGATGAAAATAATAATGCCGTTTTTAATGACCTTAGAAATGGATTTATTAATTAACAATCAATTTTCTAATTTGTAAGTCTTATCTTTTCATTAATAAATAATAAACATTTCGCAATAGTGGAATTTCGATAAAACTATTAAAACAATTTTTAATGATTTTTTAAATGGATTTATGAATTATTAACAATTAATTTGCTACTTAAGAAGTGTTATCATTTCATTAAGAAAATATGAATATTCGAAAATTGTGGAATTTCGATAAAAGTAATAAAAATAATTTTTGAATTCTTTTAAATGGATTTATTAAATATTAACCATCAAGTTTTTAATTTAGAATTCTTATCCTTTCATAAAAAAATAATGAACATTTAAAATTTTTTGGAATTTTGATCAAACTAATAAAAACAATTTTTTCATGATTTTGTAAATGGATTTTTGAATTATTCACAATTTATTTTCTAATTTAGAATTATTATCATTTCATTAATAAATAATTAACCAATGAAAAATGGTGGAATTTCGATAAAACTAATAAACATAAGTCTTATCCTTTCATCAGTAAATAATAAACCTTTCGCAATTGTGAAATTTCGTTAGAACTAATAAAAAAATTCTTTGATAATTTTTTTAATGGATTTATTAATTTTTGACAATCAATTTTTTAAATTCATAAGTCTTATCCTTTCATTAATAAATAATAAACCTTTCGCAATTGTGGAATTTCGTTAGAACTAATAAAAACAATTTTTTAATGAATTTGTAAATGGATTTGTGAATTATGAACAATTAATTTTCTAATTTAGAATTCTTATCCTTTCAGTATTAATTAATTAACCATTGGAAAATGGTGGAATTTCGATAAAACTAATAAAAATAAGTCTTATCCTTTCATTAATAAATAATAAACGTTTCGCAATTGTGAAATTTCGTTCAAACTAATAAAAATTATTTTTTGATTATTTTTTTACTGGATTTATGAATTAGTAACAATTACATATTTTTCTAATTTAAAAGCCTTATCCATTCATTAATAAATAATTAAACATTAAAAAAGTGGAATTTCAATAGAACTAATAAAAATAATTCTTAATTATTTTTTAAATGGATTTATTAATTATTAACAATTCATTTTCTACTTAAGAAGACTTATCGTTTCATCAAAACATAATTAATATTAAAAAATTATGGAATTTCGATGAAAATAATAAAAGTCGTCTTTAATGACCTTATAAATGGATTTATTCATTAATCACAATCAATATTCTAATTCATAAGTCTTATCCTTTTATTAGTAAATAATGAACATTTCGCAATAGTGGAATTTCGATAAAACTAATAAAACAATTTTTTAATGATTTTTAAAATGGATGTATGAATTATTAACAATTAAAGTCTTCTCCTCTTATTAAAAAAATATTAATATTCAAAAATTGTGGAATTGTGATAAAAGTAGTAAAAATAATTTTTTAATTCTTTAAAATGGATTTATTAATTATTAACAATCAATTTTTTTAATTCATAAGTCTTATCCTTTCATTAATAAATAATAAACCTTTCGCAATTGTGGAATTTTGTTAGAAATAATAAAAACTTTTTTGTAATGATTTTGTAAATGGATTTGTGAATTATGAACAATTAATTTTCTAATTTAGAATTCTTATCCTTTCAGTAATAAATAATGAACCATTGAAAAATGGTGGAATTTCGATAAAACTAGTAAAAATAAGTCTTATCCTTTCATCAATAAATAATAAACGTTTCGCAATTGTGAAATTTTATTGAAACTAATAAAAATTATTTTTAAATTATTACATTCTCATCATAATGAGAAAGTATTGGTTTTATGTGAAAA
>CAKNYM010048635.1:0-120325 GCA_932195095.1 Andricus curvator
CGCAGTTAACCTTGGGGGCTGTTCAGCCTTACGGGCCGTTCCTCTACTGAGAAAATTATAACGCGATCAGTGGCTGATATACTGAAGTCAATTACTGAAAGCGGATAGTTAAGGTTGTGGCATCTCTTTTGATCTGAATCTAGGAGTTGATCCCAGTAAAATCTGGCCCCCGAAATTTTGTTAAAAGTTAGGTATAGAGATGATTTCGTTATAAATTTCTGCCGAAGTGTGATTGACTGATTTTAATGAATTGGCCGGTCATAACATACATATTGCACTGAAATATCTAGAAATAATAAATTAGATAAAGTAGTGACTAATTAGAAGAACGTTACCTCTGTTCGAAGATATTCTCCTATGTAACAGTACACGAAAAAATTCAATACCATATATTCAATGTATATGATCATAAAAATCAATTCAAGTGCATTTAATCCATTATGATCTTCTGTTATAGCCTGAAAATAATAACTAATTAGTTATTGGTTTACAACTTCCCTCTTACATTTAATAATCGGACTATTCTGTACTTTAACATTTTTCAACTCAAAATACTTCCATATTGCAAAAAAATAAGAATATGATACAATAATAAAAACATTTCAAACATTTCATTAACCATCTAATTAGTATTTTAAATTTAATTTTGTTAGATATCACAAAGACTCACCAAAATTAGAACGTAACCCTGTACGCAAAATGTAATGGTAAATCCAATTATTTGTGCGAGAAACATTATATTGAAAGTATCCTCAACAATAGCAATGCAGCTTTAACAATATGAATATTGTTATATCTCTACATTAAACAATTATACTTGTTTATTTTATTAGACCGATGTAATAGTTAAACATTTTTTTATTAAATATTCGATTTTTTTTCAATATAAAGAAGGAAACCACCCATATAGTTTCTGAATAACCACCCAGAAAAAAAGAAAGAATTGAACGATTGCTTCAGTGAATCGGTCGACTTCAAGAAAACGGATTGAGCGCTCATTTTTCAAATCGAAATGATGCGTTAAAATCGGGACTTAACATTTAAATGATTTTAATCTGCTAATTCCGTTACAGACGTCGTAAATGAGAAAACTCAGATTGAACATAAGTTTTTTCATTCTTATACGACATGTTTTTATCGGGTCGAAATTTTTAAATGTGTGCACCCATATTTCACACAAAATTTAATAATTATAAATCAGCGACCGAGTTAAACAAATTATATAGCAGAGTGACAGATTCTGTCATGCATTTCCATTTTCAACCAATATAAGGCATATCCGTGAAGTAGATGGTTTATAAATAAATAAAACTTTAAATTTGAAATGGCAATAAATCGGTCACTATCGAAAACGGCTAATTAAGATTATTGTGGAATCACTAAGGCTTTAGACCGATTAAAGTTTTTCAGTCGGTTCTTTATTTCTGGGCAATAGTTCATTTTATAGGTTTTTTCCTGTAGATTACCAAATCCTGGAATGAAAGTTTCCATCACGGCATGGTTTTCTGAAAAAGTGTTTCCAAAACCAAAAAAAAACATAAACGTTGTATCGAGTGTTTTAATTATGCATCTTTTGTCAGATTAGTTTGCAAAAGCCAAAAGTGTTACAAAAGTTGTAGATACTGATATCTGATATTAATTCACTTTTTTACTGGTGTATTTAAAATAAGAAAATAAAATCTAAGAGTGAAAAAGAAAAGCTTTAGATATAGTTTGTGCGTAGGTCAGAAGTCTGTTTTCGAAATTTAGAGAACGCGAAAGTTAACCATGACGTGATAAAATTTTTTAAAATGCTGTTTAGTGAGGCAAACAGTTTTCTGAAAACACAAGAGAAAAAATTTAGAAAAAATTTCACTGAACTTTTTTTTTTATGTGCATGGTCTCAAATAAAAAGAAACGTATTTTCTTAAGTGCTAAGCTTTTCTGGAACTATAACCAACTTCAAAAGAAGTTATTTGTTTCGAATAGCAACATCTACATCAACATCTTAAATTTTGATTTTGTTTAAAAAAGCACTTAGATACACTTAGAGCTACTGAGCAAATCTTTCGATTGTAAGTAACAATAAGTAGCAGTTTTGTAAAAAAAAACAATTTTATAAAATTTTCTACCAGACTTTGTAAGTTTATTACTTGTTAAGATGATCATGTTTCTGAACAATGAGAGACACTTTATTTTGCAGATTCCATTTTTGGAATTCTCCGTCAGTTTCCTGAACACATTCTAACACACGTTGACGTAAAACTCTGAACTGGCCACAAATATGTAAGACAAGAATAGCAAAAAAGCTATCAATTCCGGCAAAAGCGATATTTCCCAATTGAATACTGATACACTGCATCAACCACGAAAGTTGAAAATTTGGACTCTTATTGATGTCGTAAGGAAAGTAAGCTTCCACATACGTCGTTCTTGTAATATTAGTCAAGTCACTCTTTCCTTCCATCATTGCCACGGAAATTTGCTGCGTGGTGTAAAAGACGAAGGTAGACTGGGATAAAAACACGTAAAGCAGTGAAACTTTTCGACATTTTTGGGCAAAATGTGTCATCAACTTCCGTTCGTTTTCTGTTTTAGAATTTGTCCAATCTTTTTCAATGTAAGTGATTAGAGGCTTCAGCTCTGTATAAAATTAAATAAAAAAAAAAAAAATTTTACTACTTTTTCATACTACGAAAGAAATCATGTGGATTGACTCAAGCGAGAATACTACGTTGGGGCCGTCCATAAACTACGTTACGAATTTTTCGCTATTTTTGACCCCTCGGCCTCCGCGTTGACGAAAATAGGGAGATGATAGGGAAATAAATTTTTTTAAATAAAACTAATATGTAGGTATTATATAGAATTCAATATGAAACGCTTTAAGTTCCTAAGATTTCTAGTCCAAATATATATTGCATTTGCAGCCAAATAGGTATATTTTCAACAACAACAAAATGAATATTTTGAAAATAAAAAGACGAATTTTTAACAACAAAAATTTTAACCACAACAGTTGCATCAAAAACCAAATAATTAATCTTCCATCTAACAAAAAAGGTGACTGGATTGTCCAAAAGAACAAATTTTCAACAATACAGTTGAATTTTTTACCAAAAACGATGACTTGACCAAAATGGTTGAATTTTCAACAAAATACATAAATTTTGGAACAAATAGTTGCATTTTGAACTAACGAAGATAAGTTCCAAACGAAAAATGGAATACTTTGATTGTCAGTTTGATGAGTTCAGTTCTAACTTTCGAGCTGGTCAAACATGTTTTCCAGTCGCTTCCTGTCACTCCTTTCTGGTTAATGAGCTCGGAGGAAAAGATCTTGGAAGAAATAAAAATAAAAAAACCAGATGTCATCACTTGGAAGAGAAAAACAAAGAATTCGAAGAAAAAATTAATTTTCTTGAGAAAAAGCCAGAATTTTTAGATATAAAAGAAAGATATAGGAATATTTTTTGCTTCAACGTGAAGGATGATTCGACTAACCACGAGAATCTTTATCACACGATTAGAAAAATTTTTGAGGGAGCTAAAATTATTAAACCTATGGATTGTTTTAAAATGGCTAATAGAATTGGCAGAAAAGAGGGAACAAGACCTATTTCAGTAACATTTACAAACTCAAGATTCAAAGAAGAGATATTTACGAACGCTAAGAATCTGCGCTCCTTAAAGGTATCTTTCTCAAATGACTTCACTCATGAACAAAAAGGAATACGCAAGAAGCTTACAGATTATCAACAAAAGCTGGAGAGTCTTTAAAAGTCCTCTGTGATTGAAAGAACCAGACTATTCATGGATAATCAGCATTTCAATGTATCCTTAGCCGCAAAGATTGTGGCAGAGAAGAGTGAGGATGTTTATTAGTCTAATGAGGGAATCTCAACATTCCGTTAGGCTCTACTGCTATCAGGAAAAGGGCTAGAGAACGTCATCCAAAATCAGATTCTTCCAGTACAGATTGCGATTAAAAAATTAAGCACACTCAAAAAAAAATTCGATTTAGGAAGCACCGGGGGAGAAAATTCCAAATAGATCCTAAGTTCATAAACGGTTCGCCAGCAGTACCAGCAACTCGAGTTATATTTTGGAATACAAGGGGATTTAATAATACCTCGAATCACGTATCCTCAACGTAACATGAACTGTCAAGTGGTCTACAGTGCCGTTACGATAGATTCCTCAAAAGAAAGAAAAAAGAGGGGTTAACTCATCATCAACAACCCTACCAAATTTAACGGCAAAGGAAGAAGCAGGGGAGTACGGTGATAGGACAGCAGAAAGTTTTTGCTTTAAAATTTGCCGATGACTTAGCCGTGGTAGCCAATTTTCCAGAAGGCCGAAAATACATGCTCAAATCCCTAGAAAAGTACGTGAAAAGGAATCGATTAGAAATAAATGTAGCTCTATGGCGCAGAGATTTGGAGGTGGGAGAGACGAGAAGAAATGGAAAGGATGCAAGCAAAGTATGTTAAAATGATAATTAGGCTGGATAATAATACTCCAGGTTATATATGGCGTATGGAGTCAGGAAGAAGTGTAGAAATAAAGGCGGGAAGCTACGTCAGAGAAATAATAATAACGGGGGATGAAAGACTAACAAAAATGTGTCTAGAAGAGGAATTAAGGGGAATTATAAATAGGAATCCAACAAAATGGGGAGGCGGAATAGAGGCAGCACTTAGGGAAGTAGGAGATGGGGTAACCATACATTTTCTGTGGAAGGTTGAAAACCTAGAAGAAATTAAAAAAAGAATGGGAAGGGGTATGGATATAAAAATATACCAAGAAATATAGGTAGACTGGGTAGAATAACTAGATCCACTTACTGTGCCAATTACTTATATTGGAAAGAGGGATTTGATAGAGAAAAGTATTGGGATAGTCCGAGAGTCTCCAGTAAAGATAAACAACAGTGGGCAAAAATGTGGTGCGGGTACGTAGGACTGGCGGGCAATAAAGGTTTTAAAAGTACACTGTGCAGGTTATGTGGGGAACAAGAAGAAACTTTAATGTATATATGCAGTTGCAATGCGATAAGAGGAAGGTTGAACCGTACAATGGTGGAAGGGCTAGATGTTTGCGTAGAAGGTGTCAGAGAGTGTGACTTAAGAAAAAAAGTCTGCAAAAATTTTAAAGGGCGAACCAAACTCCGGGCTTCGCCAGTGTGTAAGAGATTTTGAATTACTAATTAAAGCAATCTCTATAGAGAGCAATGAATTGTCAAAGGGCGAGATATGTTCGATGAATGATTAGTAAGACTGCTCAAAATGTAAATAGATATGTTAGCGCTTAAGTCTGTAATTACTTTCTCATCGGAACACTATCTTGGTAAAAACCTATCGAGGTATACATGGAAAAATGAACTAAAATTTTCTGTACAATATAAACGAAATAATCTTTGACCTGTCATTGAAATATCCGGAATATTTGATGATTGTGGGAGGAGATTTTAACGGCAAAATTGGAGAAATGAATCAATTAAAGCAAGAAACTCCCTATAACAATTTAAATTTTTATGAAGTAAGAACCAATCTGGTCCCCGAACCGGACAAAAGGGAAAAACAGATACTAGAAAGCTTTGGAAAAAATGGCTTTTTTGTCCTGAATTGGGGAACCAAAACCAACTGCCCAGCTGAAAATACGTTCCTTGGGGAAAAAAGTTCTTCTATTATAGATTTTGCCTGGTGTAATAGTGTGGTAATTCAGTCAATCGAGGATTTCCAAGTACTGAGGTTTCCAACTCGATCGGATCATTTTCCTATAGTGTTAACTTTATTAGATCACTCGAGTTTAAAATATATGAACTTTTCAAGTATCCCGTTTTTAAAGCTGCGTGATGACTTTGCTCATAAATTTAAAGAAATAAAAAATTCAATCCTGATGTGTCGATTTATACGAATAGTAAAAAAGAACATACAAAATTATTAGATTCCAAGAAGGAAGATTATAAAAATTCCTTATCAGATTCTCTCGCGAATCCAATTGACTCTAACAGTACTTAAAATCTCGCTACCCAGTTCGGGATCCAAATTCTTACTTAGTAACGATTAATGATTTTTGAAGTCCTTATCTTGATTCACATATTACTCCAGATGAAACTATTTTAAGCTCAAAACAGTCGTAAAATGATAAGGCCCCTGGTCCGAATAGTATTAGTTATGAGTTTCAGTAAAAATTGCCTGGAAATCTGATCCTCTACTTAAACTCGTTATTTAATAAAATAATTGATGAAGAAAAGTTCCCAATATCGTGGTCATATTCATCAAAATTATACACAAGGGGATGTCACTGATCCTTCTAACTACCGCCCATTGCCGTAGTTAACAGTGTTACAGAAATATTTACGCAGATTCTTTCCAAAAGATTGATATCTTGGGCTGAAGACATGCATCTTCTTCCAGAGTGACAGGCAGGTTTCAGAAGGGGGGAAGGTTGCACGGATCATATCTTTACCCTTAACACAATAATTCAAAATCGTCTGAGATTAATCGGAGACAAACCTTTTGTACTCTATGTTGACTTTGGAGCAACATTTCCCTCAGTTCATCATAATACCTTATGGAATAAATTAATCTCGAAGGGTTGTGGGTCATTATTCATTAAATTGGTGGTAGATTTCTACTCTAAAGCTCATATTGCGGTCAAGGGAAATAAGGACGAAAGTAGTCATTCAGGGGGAAGTTCTAAGTCCTACAATGTTTACATTTTCAATTGATGATTTACACGAATTTACGTATGTCAGAGGTATCAGAGGTATATCAATAGACCATTTTGTTCGAAAGATTGCTCTTAGCCTACGCCGATGATTTGGCTTTTTTGCGGACTCCCTAGTGGAAATGCGTAACATTCTTAAGGATTATTAGTTTACTATAGGATAAATGAGCTCGAAGTCCACATAGACAAAAAAACAATAGTAATCTATAGAAAGGGAGCTAATGGGCATATCAAAATCTCGCTGAAGGATCTACGATTACTCTGATTCACAGACAAAAACTTAACTCATGGAATCCTATTGTTCGACTTCTTGATGGTCTTGTATCCAGCGTTGTCATATATGGTACGCATATATGGAGTCTCTCGTATTTAGATTTTATAGTAAACGTCCAAACAACTTTCATTAAGAGAATCCTACATGTTTCTCAAAATACTGCTGGATATGCCATTAGGTTAGAAATAGATGCATCCCAATTTGCATTTCGAATTTTTGGGTCTTTTCTCAATTGGATAGAGAAAATTCTAAATGTGTCTGACGATCGATATTCGAAAACATTTTATTTAAGATTGAGAGAACTGGATAGATTGAAGGATGATTTATCAACCCTAGAGAAGTCCAACTGGGCTCGCTAGGTTAGGAGTATATTTAAAAAGATAGGGATGGAGGACAATTGGGATTTTCTTTCTCTTGCCTTTCTAGAAAATAATAAATTGGCATGGATAAGAGCTTATGATGAATAATTATATCTGTAGGATGCTCTAATACTTTATCCTCAATTAACCCTGCGCGAAGGACCTCAGAAATATTTAGGTCTGTCAAGAACACCACTCGGTTTTATCAGAATTATAGCACAATTGAGATTAATAAATAAGTTCATGCCTAGACTTATAACCAAGAATAAAAACTTCAGCTTAAATGTTGGTGGTTATTGTATCTACTGCCATGAGGGTATTTCTAATACAGAACCCGTGTACCATCTTTTAGTAGAATGTCAATTTTTTTAAACAGTAAGATTTTCAAGAATTCTAAATTGTGAATTTTTTTATGTCTTACGGTCCACATACAAATTAAATAAAAAATGAGCCAAAAACATATTTTCCAACTCAAAATTTATTAATTAAAAAACTCCTTACTCCATCCTTTACGTACGTCATTGTATCATTGTATCTCCATATTGTCAATTGTCGTTTTCGTCCTTCCTAACCATCATAAAGATCCTTTTTTTCTATATTTTAAGATGTAGTTTTTAAAGTGAGTGAAGTCTCCTTAATTTATTTGAGACTTCTATAACAATTTTTAATATTTTCTCAATTTTTGACTCAAATTTTGACTTGGATTCTTCCAAATTGACATTGGTTTCTATCTTTCTTTTGCGATGTTTGTTTACTCTTCGAAATTAATCTTACCTCAGGTTTTAAAAACCTTTTGAAAAAGGTACGCAATTGTACCGAAACGTACGTAAAGGATGGAGTAAGGAGTTTTTTAATTAATAAATTTTGAGTTGGAAAGATGTTTTTGGCTCATTTTTTATTTAATTTGTATGTGGACCGTAAGACATAAAAAAATTCACAATTTAGAATTCTTAAACATCGTCGGTCGAAGAAAAGGATTGATTTGTATCAAATCATTTTTACAGTAAGATTTTCATGTATATGCGAAAGTAGGAATCTGTGTGAGATGAGGAATGCCTGGCTGAATATTCTAGATAACCCTGATAAAAATACTATCAAAAAAATGATTACGTTTCTGATTAAGTTTCACGAATGAGCATTATGATTAATGATATAGTTTTTTAAAAATTTTCTTTTGTTTTAAGTAAGGTTTATCTCCTCTAAGGTAATGTTTAACATCAACCTTTATTTTTAGTCTTCTTGTTTATTAGGAATAAAAGTTATTTTTAGAGTTGAACTAAAACCTATTTTTATGAATCAAATGATTCTCAAACAAATAAAGCACTACTACTGCAATTAGTTTACTGCCTATAATGACAAATTTTGGGACAAAATATATGCATTTCCAACAGAGCTGTTTACTTTCGAAGCCAAAAAAATTAATTTTACTACGGAACGGTTCAATATTTAACCCGAAATTATGAATTTTCAATAAAAAGTTAATTTTCACTCGAATGGTTAAATTTTTAAATAAATAGTTTAATTATTAACCAAATAGTTGAATTTTCTTCAAAAAGTAGTTTAATTCTCAACCAAAAAGTCTAACTTTCTCTCAGAAAAAAACAAAATTTTAACAAAATACTAGAATTTTCAACCAAAAAGTTGAGCTGAACTTTCAACAAAGAAGTTAATTTCCAATAAAATATTTGAATCCTCAACCAGAACAAATTAATTTCCAAGATAAAAGTTGCACTTGTAACCTAAAAGGATGAATTTTCAACGGAGAAGATTAATTTTCTATGAAAAAGACGAATTTTTAACAAAGTACATGAATTTTCAACAAAATTGTTGAATTTTCATAAAAATAAATAAATTGTCAACCAAATAGTAAACATTTTCCACCAAGCACGATGAATTCTGATCAAAAATATAATATTAGACTTTTCAATTAAAAAAGTGCAACTTTCAACCAAAAATGGTTGGATTTTCTTGTTGGGAAAAATTTCTTAAAAGCAGTAGGAAAAAGAGGAATTCTTTAAAAAAAAGGTGAAAGAGGGATAGGCGAAAGAGTGTGAAGTTTGAAATATGAAAGTGATTTCCTAATTTATGAAGTTAATATTGAACTGTTCAGTTATGGAGCCATTTTTTGCTGTTCACCTGTCGCCAACCGTCATTGGTAACGTAGTTTATGAACGGCCCCACACATGAGTTCTTCCTTAAAACAGCACTATATTACTCAAAAAAAATTTAGCCGAAAATAAAACATGCAAATCCTAGTCCGAAAAGACAATTCTATTATTTATATTTAAAATGTAAAACGTAATGCACCGGTTATTAATGAAATATTTTTATTTTAAAAGATTTCAAATTTTATACATACTTTTTTTGGCAGCCCAGAGATGAATCATTTTAAACATGACAAGCGTTGTAGGTATACTTGTGAGAGAGAGAATTTTGACCGTCTTGTCTAAATCTCCCCATATCATAACCAGCTTGATATTTTGTGGAACACAGCCGAAGACAAATATCATAATAACTAATAACCATGTATGATACTTTGAAAACCATCCACTTGAATTTTTAGGATTGGGCCATAATCCAAGAAAACGAAGAGCGGCACGAGTCAGTTTAAGAGTGAAATCCGCAGCTGTTGATTAGAGTGGTCCTTATTTTACTTTTTTTTGGAAATCGTTTACTTCAACTAGCGATTCTGGTGCGAACGCTTAAAGATAGAATGTCCTCCGAATTTTATCCAAATCGGTTAATATTTACCTATCGCCCCAGGCACTTGAAGTTCTCCATTATACAGCAGACTCTCACAAAGTGCCCGGTGTTCAAACCGAAGTCCTCACTAAGCGCCCACGTAGTTAAGCCACGCCCCTAAGGTTTGGCGGAAAATATCTCTGAGACACATTGGCGGATCGTTCGAATTTCGTTTCGCGCACGCGCATTTGATCCACGCTCAAGGCGCTTTATGAATTCAGAGGTGAAAGAGAAATAGTGGTAGAAAAGGTGCTTTGTGAGAGTCTACTGTATGAAATTAACATGGGTGAAATTGAGCTCTCGGATTTAATAACTCGTCCGACGCTCAAAGCGTTGGCTCCCGAGTCTTAATAAATGGAAATTTTCAAATTCGTAAAATCAATTTTTTTTATAGACCATTGTAGAATAACAAGATGGAAGGTTTTTCCACACGCATTTTTCTGTCTGATGATTATTTTTAATATTAAAAATTAAAAACTAAAAACAAATTTTCCCGAAAATCAATGAGTGATTAAAACTTGAATTGTCATAGCTGGGTCACATATTAGTGAAACTGTTCGAAATATGGTAACATACACAGTGTACTCAAGGGACGCCTACAAAATAATGAAAAAGTTAAAAATGATTTTTCAGTGAAAAAGTTGTTAATTTTAATTGAAAGAAGATTTCTGGAAAGTTTTAGATAAAGTCATTAAAAATTGATAAAAATATGTACATTCTAAAATAGTGCGCGGCGAGTCCTGGAAAGCCCAACAGTTTTTTTAGAATTTTTTTAAACGATTTGTTTAAAAATGCGAGATGCTGCAAAACCAGCACATGAAAAATTACATGGTATCAAACTTATATTCATACTATATATAAAAAATTGGATGGAGAAAAAGAATTGTCCTATATATATATATATATATCTTATGTAATTTTGCCGCATAATCGAACGGCGTTATTAGTTTTTTCGCATTTTGCATATTTGAATAAATTTATTGAAATAAAAATTGATTGAATTTAAAAATAAAATTCTTCACCACAATAGAAATTCAATTTTTCAAATGAGCAAAAATTGTTAAAACATTAAAAATTGATTAAAAATATATAAAATCTTGTAATTCATTCATTCATGGGGATCTATTTAAAAAATGCAAAAAAGTAATAATCAAGGGCATTATTCCGCAAAATCCTTATTGCACTTGTATGGAGTAGTTTTTGGTGCAAAATGAAAGGGACATTGAAATACTTTTAGAACATTTTAGAAAATGTTATCATATACTAAATGAAAGTAAATATTATTTATTTAAAATGCTTATTTAGATTCGAGTACTTTTACTTTGAATAAATATTCATGCACGTTCAAAGACACATTTTAGGAAGATGATTATTGATGACGACTAGAGCTAAAATTTGAATACATAGCGGAACACATAAATATTTAGAGTGGACGTAATAATCTTTGAAAATACTAAAAAATATTTTAATTTTTTTGACGCTATATTACAGTTTATCCTCATTTTCTATTTTCTTCTGCTTTTATTCAGAATTCGGCAACACAAAAATTATAAGATGCGGGAAGATATGAAGGCCGCGTCTACTCTCAACGTAAAAATCCGGCTATTCGTACCAGAATTTACACCTGCCTTTACCGCCATTTTGTCACCAAATGAATATTGTTGAACTTTCTGAACAATTGTAGAAATCATTTTTTTTCTTGGCAATGAAATCATATGTTATAGTTGAAATTTCAATTCATTGACATTTTTTTCAAAATAATATGGCTAGGTTATTGATGTACTAAAAAAGCTAGTGTGGAAATTTCTTCTTTAATATAGTATTACTAAAAAAATAGTCAAAGTAGAAGCATACGCCTGCTTGATAATAAAAATAATAATTAACCAAAACTTCTGTTATTAACTGTATTTTTTATGTTGGACCAGGCCACAATCCAATAATTCCAATTGAAACGACAAAAATTCATAAAAGATTTAGAGTTAAGTTTACAAACATAATGCCATGAAAAAATTTTAAAATTCATACTCTTGGAAATAATAACTAATATGTAGTTTAAAAAATGTAGAACGTTACAGGTACTTGTTTAAATTTGATCAAATATCTGATATCATAAAAATTACAAATATTCGTCTTATGTAATAAATTTTCTTAATTCATATGAAAACGCAGATACCACATCTACCATTCATTTTGACAGAAGATTACTGAATGACGATTTTAAATATTTTATACTTGTCAAGACTGTATGTTACTTTAGTTTTTTATTTCTCAAGTCCAAGTTTGAACTTCATCTTGTTTTATAACTATATCATTTGCATTCTGCAGCATTATTTTCGGCTCATGGTATTGATAAATTTCAGAAATATAATCACTTTTCAGTATGAGTCATCTTTAGTCGACTGTTAGAGACTATTGAACTCTAAGTATCTAAATTTTCCTATTATCGTATCTTGAAGAATAGAGAAACGAGTTAAACTGTTGTTTATGAACAAGTTACTTCTATTACACGATCTATCATGCCGATTAAATATTCATAACCCTATTACAAACTTGATCCATAGTACGGAGTTTCGCCAAAGCCTGCGCAATGGTTTTGACACTTCGAATATCGTGCAGTTTATCTCATTTCATTTTTTCACGTCAATGATTCTATATCCGATTCCTTTTTTACATCGTCATATCCGAATAATACGGTATATAATTTTTAAACTAATTCTACAAAACAAGGTAACATTATTGCGTTTATTATTTTAGCCTTTGAAAATATAATTTAAATATTTCTTTCTAGTAAAATACGCATGTTTATTATTATTTATTACTGAGAAAAATGTTTGGTTTTGATACCAAAATGATTTGGTTCGTATATAGAAGCACATTTTTCTTGTCCCAGAAAAACTGGTTTTCTTTCAATAAACCATTTCTTGACCTAAACAAATGTTATTAAACCAACAAAATCTTGTTCACTCTTTGATAAAAATGTAACTGAAATAAAAAAATTGTATTTTCAGATAGAGACAGCTTCACACTGTATGGTTTTTTGGAAAACCCGATTTTTTCAAACAACAAAAAAACTGTTATTTCTATATCAACTAAATCGTCTTGTTGTCTAAATCAAACTTTATTTTCAATGTACAAAATAATTCATTTTGCCGGAAAAAGGACGTAGGATAGTGACATCTTCTTGAACATGCGAGCGGTTTTCTTATTGGTTCTATAATAGAATTTGAAAATACTTTTTCAAAATTTGTTTTTATTTCATATTAACACTTGTAATTGATTTAAAATAGGCCTATTCGTACAATTTTGAAGCAGTTATAATTGAAAGTGTGAAATTATGAGAAAATGTACAGAATTTGTATTAGCTTAAGGATAAGTTAAATTAATTATTTATCTTGATGTTCAAAGATTTTCAAAATTCTATTTTCTGTATAAATTTGACATACAAGTCAGTGCGTCATTTTGTGCAAAGTAACACCTAAAAAAAGTGAAAAGACGTGTCTCACAACATTTATCTTTGGAAAAGTTGAGATATTTTGCAAGATCAACAAAACATATTTTTTCAAATAGAACATTTTCTTTGTAAAACACTCACTGCTTGATAAGAATTTCCTTATAATTCAGCCATTCTGGATTTCTGTATACAAAATTTATAAATAAATGGTCTGTTCTCAGTCCCTTGTAATTATTGTGAATATGTACATTGTACATGATAATATCCTTTTTTTAAATCTGTTACATGCTTTTACTTGAAAATTGTATTTTTAAACGTATAGATGTAATTTTATGAATGTGAAATATAATTGAGCAGAGTGTACCCGGGAAATTTATGCTTTCTTTCTGTAGAATGCATCAATTTAAAATGGATTTTATTTTGCCCGTATAACAGCTACATTCTGAAACAAAATTTAGAAATTGGGATAGTATCACGGATTGCATAATAAATAGTAATAAATGTATAATCACGTGTACAAACTTCCATTATTTAATGACGAGGAAAAACAAAATATTTTTACAAAATATACAAAGTATACTTCAAACTGTCCTAAACCTATCACAGAAAAAACAAAATGTAATCTTTACAGCGTTTTCAGAGTAATCTTTACCTGCATCAAAAATTACCTTCACGTTTTAAGATTAACCCACCACATGGGAAATGGTTACCGTGTCAACTCTATTGAATCTTGTTTTGTTTAAATGTGAGAGATTTAACTTTATCTACTTAAAAATTACCCGCAACAAGAATTCACTTCTGTTTTTTCTGTAATAGTAAACATTTAGTTGTGAAGCGATCTTTGTTCCATGACTCATTTTTTATCGTTATAATGTCATCAATACGGATAAATAGGCAAGTGAAGTCTTCAATGTCTGCAAGCATATTTATTATTTGTTCAATCTTCAGCTCCTTGTAAATTCCTATAAGAAAATTTTAATTTTCCATAAATTAAAGGAAGGTTATATTTTTACACGTTCTTTTAAATTATCTTTTTACATAATTCACATTATATTTATAAAGTGAAATGTTGAACATATCGAAATCATATTCATAGATTATCGTTAAAAAAAATCAGAGCACACCATCATCTGAAAATAGTAGATAACGAGTTCCTCAATATAAATATTGCGAACATATTGAACATTTCACTTTTATCCATACAAGGTTCTCAATGTGAAATATATTTTTTTGGTAACCTTTATAAAGTATAAAAACTTGATGAGAATGTACATACTTTTAGAATTTAATCAAAATTAGTTCGTCGAAAGCTGTAGCCAAACTTTTTACAATAAAGACCAGTAGCTAAAAAATCGAACTTCGCGATTATTAATCTACAGCTGTTGTTTTGATGAGATTTCTTTTCAGATCAGTTTTGTTTCCTGTGGTAAAATATACATACAAATATTCTGGTGGATCAGTTGTTATTCAATATATTTACACATACATATTTGTGATGACTGGGCGCATGGTGATTACTGGTCCATTTACCGTAAATTCTTTAAATTTTGAAAGAAAAAAGAAAAACAAGAGAAAAAAAATTCAAATGGTATTCTAGTAGTTCAGCTACATAGCAATAAACATAAAAAGCAGCCAACACATACCCAATAAATATCGCCATTACCATTTATTTTTGAAAAAAAAAATTATATCTAATAATGCTATACATTGCAAGTTACTGAAATTTGTAAACTCAATCCTAATTCTATCAAGTTTGAGAGAGTTTCTTGAAATACAACTTTTAATATTTTGAAATTAATAAGAACTTCATAAGAAGGGGTAAATTTGGAAATACCTCAATTCTTTTACCCGTTCTGTAACAGTAATGTTATACATTCGAACACTGATTACATCCAGAAAAATATTTGGTTGAACCAAGAAATTTTTGTTGCTTCAACCATAGCATATGGTAATTACATAAAAACAAATAAATTTTGGTAAAATTAACAAAACGAATCAATCAGAGACTTTAGCTGATTGAGGAAAACGTGTTTGAACGAGTTCACACAAATTAAGTTCACTTCACATTTTTTCAAATGAACCAAATGCAAACGATTTTGTTCAATGATTAAATTTTTAAATATCTATTTTACTACCTTTTTAATTGCTTATGTCTGTTAAAGATATTCGCATACCCGTTTTTGGAATTTGTTCCTGCAGGTTCCAGTGCCAATTTGATTGATGGTATTCAATAATCCAAATCTTAAAATAGTATACTCTCTACCAAGATGTATTATCAAAATACCAAAAAAGCCATGAACAGCAACATAAGTGACAGTAGCAAGAAATGTTGCCAAACATTTTAAGAACCATGCCAATTCGAGGATAGGATTATATCTATTGTCATAAGGAAACTGAGGAATGATAAACAAAGGACAAGTCTGATCAGCGAAATTATTCGATCGATCACCTTTACGTAAATTTCACCTGCTGTATGAAAATGAAATGTTCCTTGGCACAAAATGAGAAGAATCAGAGATATTTTCCTTGCAGTTTGAGCCATATTCAACATTATCATCCTTTCCTCCTCGGATTTCCTAATATTCCAATCATCACTTATTGAAGCGACAAGTGGTATCAAAGCTTTTTCAAATTCACAAATATACAAAATAACATGAACAAGATTTTTTAGAAAAATTCTACCATAAATTTTTACAAGTATAAAGTCAGAGACCAGATGAGACATTCCATTTTTTGATCGAATTTATATTTATTGCGTGTAAAAATAATGACATAGAACATTTTTGAAAATTATTTCATCGATATCTTTCAAATAAAAATAATTATTGATAATAAATAAAAATTTAATCTAGCCATTCCACAAAAAGACCACATCACTATATTGCATATAGGTGAAAATAAAAAAGTCAACAATAGCATGTCCCGAGAAAACTACTGGCTTCCATTCACCTTAAAAATGTTTAATGGTAGAATCTAATATTATGTGACTCATTCTGCAATACCTTGTGCACTAATTACTTAAAATTCACCTGGTAAGATTATATTTACTAAATTTTCCCAGAGTAGAATGCGTTTATTTCTTGACTTATTGCACGTTTAACATTTTTTTAATGGATATATGTTTCCATAATTGAAAACACACAAAAAAGTATATAATAAGTATGATACTTATAACTGTAGCATACAAATTTATTTTTGAATGTCCCCACAACTGAACGTCACCCGGTCACACGACAGTTTTTGAAGATTTTTCTAACGAAAGAGTTGTATTTTCAAATTGAAATTTATGGACAAATGAACATTCTTGAACGTACTTTTCAAAATAAAAATTGAATTCACACATTTTCATATTTAAGAAAGCCATTCACCAGGTGAGTTAATATTATATCGATATAAAGCACGTAATTAATATTAACCTACGTAAATACATTTTTTTCGTTAATTATTTTCTCACCCGGAGACGCAATTATTTTCATGGTTATGAATAAAGTTAGTCGGAAAGAGAGTTTACATTGTATTTTCATAATTTTTCAATTTAACATTCTTGTATTTATTTATATTTAGTTTATAATATTGCAAACAGTAGCTGAATAAAATGCTAACATATATCTTGAGCATCTACGACTATTTATATAAATTATACTTACCTTTACAGAGTTTATACAGGCATTGAAATACACATTTCGTTATTTAATATTTAAAAAATGAATTTCAAATCAGAGTATCCTTTTTGATCTCACTTATCACTATTTTTAGCATAATTAGCATTAGGATTAATGGAAAAAATGTTTTACTTGAATACGAAATTTATTATTTCTTAAATCATTTCATTAATTAAAGAAACATTATTACTGCTAGTAGCTTTAGTAATGAATTGAGCACTTAAAACATTGTAACAAGGGTCGAAGTTTGGTAAAAAATGTTGATAAAGTTCTTATAACGTGATCTCTTTTAGGTAAAGGTAAAATGTTTCCAACAACTTCAGCAATAATCCAGTTTATTATTTCATCAATGCAAGAAACTAAGGGTCTTCGGTGACGCAAGCACATTGACCAGTTGAGCAGAAAACTTTTAAAATGTCATCGAGCGCTGCGACAAAAAAAAAATAGGTAACATATACCACTAATTAATTTCAACAGCCGTAATTTAATGCTAAAGCAGGTTTATTAGTTTTTTTATTATCATTGAAAATTATATTTGTGAAGAATATTATAAATTATTATATCATTAATTGTATATTAGATATTATTAATTCTTCAGAGTTAAACTTAACTTTAGATATTATGAATTCTTTCAGTTTCTTTAATTTTATGAGTGGAGATAATTTTATGAATTGAAGCACATTTTTTACTATTTATTTATGTACTTCGCGAAAAAATCTAAAAACATTCCATTGAATTTGTATTATCTACGTACAAAAAGCGAATAACTTACTCTGAAGATATACGTTTTTTTCTATTTTATAAGCCTCATCTAAAAATTCTTTTACATTCTTTCACAAATAAATAGTTTTTTGAAATATGCTGAATAAAATTAAGATATTATTACTGTAAATAATTTAGAGGTAATAATGTACTACTTATTAGGTTAATATAAATTTACGAACATTTCCTAATAATTTGTTTATTCAAATTTGAAATATAGAAAACATTTTCTGGATAATATTTAATCAGAACGAGGATTTATCATTTATGTCGCTAAGTTTTTAGTTTTGTGAAAAGGGTAGTAGTTTATTTGCTAGACCGATAGAAATTAAAGTAACTAAAATTAATTTTGAAAATACATAATACTCCTGCGAAAAATAGTATAGATATATTAGGTTTTATTTGCAACTAAGTTGGTTGGTAAGTACGGTAAAATGGGGCTAAGCGGCGCATTTTGGGGAATCCGGCTCACTCGCAACTTTATTCTTTATAATTATTTATCTCTTTCTCTGAATATCAAATTGTAAGATAAGTTATTGCTTTCTTTTTTCGACGTTAAACTTTTTTTTGAACATATTTTTGTATGCAGGTTCGTTAGATATAACGAACAAAAAGTGCATTCGTATACGATTATCATTCTAGGAAATTTGGTTAGGTTGTATATGAAAATACTCGTAAAAAAGTTGACTTACAGAAATTTGTGAATATGTGTGCAATGTATCGTATTTTCTAGCACCCAAACAAGATTTATGAAAATTTTAACACGAATACAATATATTTTGCCTTCTGCAGAATAATTTTTATAAGAATTTTCATTTTTTAAGGGAAAGCAGCTCGTAGTATTTTATTATAAACCAAAGGAAAATTTGTTTCTTTTGATAATCAGTTCATTGAATAGATAAAGAATACATTTCTCAGCGTTCAAAAAGTAGAAAATCTGTCAAATTATGAGATATATTGTAGCACGTCGTACTTATACGTGAGGTTAAGGATAGATAAATCTGGTTATGTTCCAAGTCACAATAAGGAAATTATGTGACGTTGCCATAAATTTTAGTAATTTTATTAGCTTTAAAATGATTAAAAAACCTATGAATAATTACTTTTTTGTGAATATTTTCTTGAAAAGAACTTTTTAAAACATTTTGTCATGAATGAGCAACTTAGCCCCTTCTTTGGGGGTATTATCGCTCACACTTCAAGGGATGATAAATACTTTTTTATGAATTAAATGTACCCTTGTGCTTTATAGTACGAAAGAGGGTTAGATACAGATTATGTATTCAGAGCATCAATACCTAATTTAAATTTCTTCTTGTATTTTATTGTAAAAACTCGAAAAATGAGCCGCTTAGCCCCATGTTACGGTACAGTGATCGGTATATATAGTAATTGTCAAAGCAAATTCTATCTTTGTTCTTTTTATTGTAGAAGCAACAATAAAATTCTAATAAAATTTATTCATCCTTATTTATGTATATTTGTTGTGATTAACTGTTAATAATACGGATAGATAACTGACTGATTTTTTTACTACCTGAAAAAAGAAAACTATTGTTGGAAAATGATCAAGATAAGAAAATGATAAGTATAAATAGTACTAAGAGTAATTACTTCAGCAAATGTTTCAAGAGAAAATACACTAAATTTTCCAGCAGTGATTTGCAACGGTTTTTTCGTTCTTTGTAATAACATTATTAGATTTCTCGCTTCCTCTGCTGTTAAGTTATACCATTCGCTCTCATACACAGAAAATCCGAATTCTGAACCCTAAAATAGATTAGTGTTTAAAAGTTTGTATTTCGTTTGTTCAAAGTAACAATCAAAAAAGGGTATTGAAAAAAAACTTACGGCAATTTCTAGCTTCTCTCCCATGTAGCAAATAACATACAAATTTGACAAAATTACGAAAACATAAAGAGTCAAAAATAGAAGTTGAAATGAGGAAACACCTTCAGCTGCATTAACTGTCTGAAAATTAGTTCAAATAGTTTTTTTAAAAGTTACTAAATAAAATTAGATATTATTATTACTGTAAACAAGGGCTATTATCTGACATTCTAGAGGGCCATTCATAAATTACGTAACACATTTTTCGCCAATATCTTACCCCTCCTCTCACGCATGTAGCAAGTCGTTAAAAATAGTTTGGACCCCCCTCCCCCTATGTGGCGCAATTTTTTCAAATATTTTCAGTCATGTCTTATTAAATACAATTCAGTTACTTACCACCAGAGGCAACTGAATTAATTACCATTCCTTTTTTTGTACAAAATTATAAACATTTCTGAAAAATAAATCAACCCTATCATTTTTACTGATCGCAAATGAAAAATTTTCAATTGCAAATCTATAAAATCGAATAAGTTTCAAATTTTAATCTTCAAAATTCAATAATTATCAATTTTAAATCTTCGAAATGGAACTATTAACAAAAAGCATTCAAAATTCCATTATTTTCTATTATAAATTACATCTTTCTAAATGATACATATCAGGAATTGAAGGGTCTTCAATTGCAAATCTTTAGGATATACACACTTCGAAAGGTGTACAAAATTTTTCGATTTTAAACTATAAACATTCAAAATTGAATACGTTGGAAAATTTTCAATTGTAAATATCGTCAAGATGGATCAGTGTCGAAAATAAAAAACATAAAAATTCCAGAATCATTAAAAAAAAAAACATTTATTTTAAATTGAAGAAACCGTCTCTTCAACAATATTGTTTTAAATAATAAAAAAGAACTTCAAACATGATGAAAATCATTTTAAATGAAAGAAAAATTTGTACTTCAACAAAAAACCATTTCTTTGAATCAAGAGAAATTTCTTTGTATCAAAGAAACTTTTTTCTGAATGTATGTCTTTTGAGAACATCTTATTACGTTATAAAATCCCAAATTAACTTATTTATGATTATTAACTATATTCTATAGTGTACTTTAAAGTCAAGCATATATTTCAATTTGATAATTAGGCAATTAAAATAAGAAACATGTTATAAGCGAGTGTGCGCGCTATTTGTGCTCTTTTTTTAATTACCAGTATATACACATCTCCAATTATTCAATATGTTTCATTTTTCTGAGTTCATTTAAAAAATAAAATTCTTCACTTGCGTGATGAAATTTTGTATGTGCTTTTTTATTAAATAGTGCTATTTACTATAAAAATGTCATTATTTGGTTATGCATTTTTCTATAGATTTTTCGAAAAGTTAAACGTGAACTGAAATAGCCTAAACATTTTGAGGAATGATTACGAGCATAATGAATGCTCATTAATATGTGATAAAACGAGATTGCATCAGTTTCTCAAATCTTTGATCAAATCACTTAACTTCGTATTTTGAGCAACAATTTAGAAAATCGAAAATTTACTAAAAGTTTAATATATTTTTTCTTCCTGTTTAATCTGTCGTCAAATCTAGAAGAGTAGATAACCAAATTTAAGGGTATATTTAGTAAATAGTGCAAAGCCAAAGCCGCGTAAAAAACGTTATAAATATTTTTCTACAGAATTGTGGAAAAAATCAAAATATTAATCTAATCATACCAATATTGAAGTCTTTATAAAGTTATCACAATCTTTTATTGTAATTACTAAACTTTAACGTTATGCTACAATAGTGGATATATGGATTTTCTATAGGGTTGACTTGTTAGAAATATTGCGCAACAATATTAACAACATTACGTAAAAATATTAACAATATTACATTACATAATTTAACCCTTCCCCCCTATTTAGTAGATCGTAAACTTTTTCTAAAACCCCTCCACACCAAACAAAACTGTTACGTAATTTATGGATAGCTCCTAGGTAAACATGTCTAAAAATTTATGTTCTATAAATCCATTAAATTGTTCTTTTTCATAATAGGACATTTTGTACATATTGTAGAAAATAATTCGTAGGATATACTGTAAAATCCCACAATCAAAAATAAATTTACGGAGTAATACACTAAAGTAATAGCCCCGGAAGCCCAAAAATAGTCCCAGTTAACAGTATAATGAGAAATATAGTAGGTATATCTATAAAAATATATAGATCTGATAACATATGATGAGATTTAATGAATTGTATAGGATTATTTCTATGTATATGAAATACAAATCAAGTCTTGTAAAAAATATTGTAGTCTTAGACTATTGACAGTTAGAAAATCAATTTATATAATGACTTATCTTACTGCCAAAACTCTGTATCCTTGCAAACATAATTGGACAGAAACAGTTATCATTTCCAAGAGAAATACTCCATTGAAGGTCTCCTCAATTGTAGATGCAAATCTAGAATTTTTAGAAAATTTCGAAACTTATATGCATTTTTATTTTCTCAAAGTAAACTAAATTAATTGTTTTTCATATTTTTATCTAAAATTATGTAAACTAATTTTTCTAAGAATATCTCATGTATTTTGCGAGTCGGAGACTTGGTAATATCTGGTCTGAATACTTTTTTTCAATCCAGGACCCTGGCCAGATAGTGTGTACGATAAAAATAAGCAATTTTTAATTAAAGCCACGAAATTCTTAAATTCAAACCTGTTAAGATGTTCATGTTGTTTCACTATAAATTTGAGTTTGGGTTGAAACTCCTCTGAATAAGTCAAAGCGTGACTGCTGACAAGTGTTCTAATAGTAAGTTGTAAGATACTGAATTGCCCATGCAAATGTAAAATAAGCATGCCCAAAAAGCTTACTACTCCAGTGTAGACCAACAAAGTCAACATACCTCCCGTGAATTGAAAAAAGCAAGTCAATTCGTAAGCAGGGCTTTCCGAAGTCTCATAAGGAAAATAAGATTGATAAAACCATTGTCTAACTTCGCGTAATCTTCGAATATTTAAGTATGTTTGTTGAAGGAAAAATGATATCAAGGTAACCGTCGCTAAGATTACACAGTATAAATATATTTTTCTTGAAATTTCTGCATTAATTCTCATTATCTTCCATTGCACGTCACTTTTTTTGCGTTTCCAGTCATCCACAATCGATGCTATCAATGGTTTTAATGCTGTAATAAAATGTGTCAATGAATTCTAGATTTATTTCTAAAAATGGTTTCAAATAAATGAATAAGTTTCTTAAAGACGAACTGAAAATCGCAGAAATAAAATATTGAATGTTGTGTACAACTAAAACTTTGTTTTATAAAAACGTATAGATGAGGAATTAAAAATGCCCAGATAACAATGCATGCGGTCGCACATGGGCGCATGGCGTGCAAGCACGATGTGTCGGCAACAATGCAAGCACAGTGACAGCACGTTCTGAGGGTAATAAGTAATCCCGCATAGTGCCCGCACACGGTCTGTATGATATGCAGCACAGCGTGCGTCTATCATGCTCGTCAGGTACTTAGGGCAAAATGTCGGCATATAGCGTGCGGTCAAGAGTGTGGGACAAAAAGCGCATTATTACTAAAAAAATTATAATATAGCAGTTGTAATAAAACTCTGATCAAATTCGCTTCATGCTCTAAATTTTTGTTATTTTCCAAGTTTATTTTACAGACAAAAAGTCGAAGTAAAAGTGAATAATTATTTTTGTTCAAATTAAATAAACATTTTTTCTTGGGTTTTGGTTCGGAAAATGTTTCACTATTTTTTACTATATTTACTATATTCAGATTTAAAATGATCGAAAACAAGTTTTTCAAGTGCACATTTTTAATCGTTCTACTTCTGAAATTTAAGTTCTTAAATCTCAGTAGTAAAACGATTAAAAATATGCAACTTGAAAAATAATTGAAAGTAATTAACTGGATGATTCAACAGTATAGTATTCTTTAAAATCCCTTTGTTTTTTAACAAAAGTGATGAATAAACGTTCTGTGTTGAATAATTTAAATTGTTCGGAATAAAAAAATATTTTCAGATAAATATATATTTCTCGCTAATACATTATTTAAGAGGTAGCAGGAATAATTTTGTGTATGTCGCTTTTGGAATGAACACCTGTTGCATCATCAGTTGTGAAAGAACAACTTTCAACACAGGAGTCTCTTCTTAAAAACGTCATACAATGTTTCCTGTTACTTATGTTATTTTTAACATCTTGTTTTCAATAATTATAACTCAAACACGTGCATGCTAGCACGACGCTGGCACGCACGTGCCGACACGCGTGCGACGCATATGCGACGCATATGAGGACACATATGTCTGCACTCTTGCCCTCACATCGTGCCGATCGGGCGACACGCGTGCAAACACCATGCGGGCAAGGTGTCAGCAAATTGTTATCTGGGTGGTTTTGACTTTTCCGAATTTTGGAGATCAATTTCATCTCAAATCAGGCAAAAATTCAAGAATATATATATATATATATGTATCTATGATTCTATGGTAAAAATAAAAAAAACTCGCATTTTACAGTTCGATCAACATTTTTTTTTTCATTTGTTACAATCATCTGAAAATTACATGAAAACTGTCTTGAAAGTGGATTATCTAAAAAAAAACTTATTTATTCTTTCCAATATTTTAAAAACAAATTTGAAAAATGTTCTCGTTTTTTATTTTTCCAAAATAATGGTTTCCAATGTGAAGCAGCTGTTCACGAAGAACGAAAATTATGAGATAATATATAGTAGGATATTAGTAGCTATTTATAAAAAAAAATTTAAGAGGATTTTTGACAAAATCCACCTTCAAGAATGTTAGAAAAAGAGTCGTAAGAAGAGCAAGAATTCCCAAGTCGAATAAAAAAATGAAATAGCGAATGCCTACGCTTTATCGAAAAATACTGCAATTTGAGAAAGCTTTTCATCCATTTTTACGTATCTGCAGGTAATCTGTGAATTATTGTAACAAGTCCAAAAATTTTTTTATAAAACTGTGAAATATGTGTTCCTTTTTCACCATAGAATGTAATATCCAAATACCAACTCGTTCTGACGGAATTGGAGTGGAATTAGTCTGGAGTAAATGGTTTCAAATATTTAGTAAAATTTTGTTTTTAGTCCAAAAGTAAAATATCTTTCGGAGGGGACCCAAAAAGTTCCATATTTTCTCCAAAAAATCGTGAAAATTCAAAATCTATAAAAAACACTTTCATAATTATAGAAAAGTTACTATTTTAAATGAAGCAAATTTTATAAACATTCATCATTTGATAATAAAATGAAATTTATTTACCATATTATAATTTTAATGTTAATTATATTTGATTTATACTTTTTCAATATTTAAAAATAATCAACTTTTAAATAATCAAATTAATCAGCAGTTAGTGAAATTCGGTGAAATAATTCAAATAATATTTAACATTATTGAAATATTTTATTGATTCACATTTCTTTCAATATAATAAATTTCTTCTTATATTGTTTTGTTATCAAATTCAATTAACAAATAACAAATTAAAAAAATTATTTTGGTGTGTTTTCATGAAAATACAAATTTTTTTGTGAAAATTCATGACAGTGATCATAAAGTGATTATAATTCAGTGAAAACCCCTAAACGTTGCAAAAAAACAGTTATCAAATAAATTTTTTTAAATTCTCTTTGTATTTTCTCACAAAAATACAAATGTCTTTTTGGTTTTCCCGACGGACATTTTACTTTTGGACTAAAAAGAAGAATATTATCAAAGTAAATAATTGCCTTAAATATATATATATATATTAGGGTGGTTCAAAAAAATCGACTATTTTTTTTTCAAAACCCCCACTTAAAAACTTCTGGAAAGGTGTAAAAAGACGCATGTGAAAGTCGCTCATCGCGAATTTCTATTTCCCATTTAAATAGCATGTGAAATTTTTTTTTTTAATTTGAAATTTTGTAACTCTTGAATGGCTTGATGAATTGCTAAGCCCATAACATATTCTTGTAGGGAATTTGACGCCCTACAACAAAGGTCTTATATGATTTTTTCATAAATTCACTCCTTCAAAAGTTATTTAAGGTTAAAGTTGTACAAATAATAAATTTATCGTTTTTTTCCTTAATTTTTGGAAAAAATCTTAAATTTATCACTATTTATCGTAATATTTTTTTCGGAAATTTCATAGTTTATAATTTTCTTCGAAAAAAAGATCGTTTAACAATTTTTAAATCGAAAAGCTCAGTATCTTTATGTATTACCTGCTTATTTCTTATTAAAATAGTAGTTTTCATCTATTAAGTATCAAGATAATTCAGATACTAATGGAAAGACGTCACTTTTAGAAACATACTCTTTTGTATTTAGTATAGTATGAAAATAAAATTCAATATAGACAATTTTAAATATTAATACAAAAACAACATTATATATAAGTTTTGGCGTTAAAATTATCAATACGAACATTAACTCTTATTTTAATGTTTTCTTGTTACAATCTGGAAATTGTCGAGGTTGTTCTTGCACAACTTGTAAAAGATATTGAAGTTGGTCCTCGTTTTTTGTTAAGCAGTTATTGTATTCATCAATTAATGCAATACCGCGTTCTGCAACATCATTTGCTACCGCAAGGTCTTTAAAAATTCTACGTTTTCTCGGCAAGAACAATAAAAGACACATTTTCAAACAATGTTAAACTTGATAATGTGATGATTTGAGTTAGATTATTGTTTTTTTAGAGAAAATTTTAAACTATAGAATATCCGAAAGAACTAGTACGATAATGAGTGATAAATTTAAAATTTTTGCCAAAAATTAAGAAAAAAAACGATAAATTTATCATGTGTTCAACTTTAACCTTAAATAACTTGTGAAGAAATAAATTTATGAAAAAATCATAAGAGACCTTTTTTGTAGAGCGTTGAATTTCCTAAAAGAATATGGAATGGGCTTAGCAATTCATCAAGCCATTCAAGAGTTACAAAATTCCAAATTAAAAAGAACACAGAAAAAACTGGGGTTTCCATTAGAACCCATTTTTGGTTCCAAAGGAGCTGCAACAAAAATGAACCCCACTTGCTGAAAAGGAACCCAAAACGATAAATGAGCTCTAAATGATACCTCAGTTGGGGTTCTAAAGGATCCCAATTGTAAATGAGCCTATTTCTAAAGAACCTATTTTTCGCTTTGCCCACTTCGACATTTTGTTTAATTAATAATACAATTTTTACCTGAAAGCACACATGTAATCAAACTCTGATGGACATAACTCCATGAAGACAATAAAGGTACCAAATATTACCGTAATTAAAATAGATATAATGACTTGATAGATGTAATTCGCAGGTTATGTAACAAGCTTGTAAACATAAAGGCTTATTCATATGCAAGAAACTTTTCGTCATGTCACTTTTTAAAAGTACAAATATATATTATTAGAAGTGCTGTAGGGTCGTTGCAAAAACAATATTTCCTTTGCTTTATAATTTTAACATAAAATATAAAAATAGATAACCAATTTGACTGTAGAGAAACGAATTTTTTTAAAGTCTTAATGCGCATGCGTCGCACCAGCAGCCTCACTGCATGTTGATCGCGCGCTTATTTGAAATGATAAAATATGCAAATCAATTTTTTACAACATAATTATTATAATATTATTATTATAAGTATTGTTTAATAATTTTAAAGTACAAAAAATATTATGAATTATTCAGAATTGACATTTGTGAAGAAAAGTCTTTCTACTTTTGAATTTAAAATCAATAATTCATTTGTAAAGAGTAAAATCAAAGAATTAATTTACCTTTAACTCTAAAAGTCTACTTTGTGATCTGAAAATTAATTTCTTTGATTCTAAACTGATGATTTATCATAAAAAATTAATTTACACATTTGATAATTTCAAAAAAATCATATACAGCGAAAAACACGATAATTGACAGAAATGGACTTGTGGATTGAACTATTTAAAAACTGTTACAGATTGAACTATTTTTAAATTTAAACATTAAAAATTGTGATATTTACAGGTGCAATAGTTCAATATTGTATTAAATACATGCAGGAATCATCACAACAACTGGTTTTCCTTCCCAAAGCACATACATCTTCAGGGTGGCGATTCGGCGGACAATTTCAAATTCCCGGTTATTTCCCGGTTTTTCCCGGTCAAGTTTTTCAATTTTCCCGGTCAACTAAAAGTAACATATTCATATTTGCCGTAAACGCAAACATTTATTTTAATTCATGACGTTCACTCTGAACATCCTTTGAAACAACAGAACAAAATATTGCAAAATAAATGAATTTTCAAAATATACTTGAATTTTCCACTAAAAATATCAATTTTTCACAAAAAAATGAAATAGTTAAACTTTTCAACCAAAGTGATGAATTTTCAAATTAAATTATGAATCTTCAACTGAATAGTTGAATTTTAAACAAAATAAAAAATCAATTTTCAGCTAAAATTATGAATATTTAACTGGAACACTTGAATTTTCGACCAAAAAGATGAATTTTCAAACCAGAAGATTAATTTTTAAATAAAAAGAATTATTTTGTACAAAAAATACAATTTTTCAACAAAATACATGAATTTTTAACAAAATAGTCGAATTTTTTATTAAAGGAGACAAATTTTCAACCAAATAGTTGAATTTTGAACTAAAAAAAGAATTATTTTCAACCAGAAATGGAACAGACACGTTTTTAGTGAAAAAAAAAATTAATTTTAAACCAAACATAAGAGTTTTCAATTAAAACAATGAATATTCAACTAAAATAGGTGAATTTTCAGACAAAAAAAATAATTTTTACTAAAAAAGATAAATTGTCAACCAAAACTTAAATAATTATATTTTAAGTTAAAGAAATCAATGTTTAACCAAACAAACGAAGTGATGAATTTTCAAATAAAAGTCTAAATATTTAACTGAAATAGTTGAATTTTCAACCAGGCAGATGAATTTTTTTACTGCAATGATGAATCTTTGACTAGAATAATTGAATTTTGGACCAAGAAGATGAATTTCTACCAAAAGGCGAATCTCCAACTAAAAAAGATAATTTTTCTACCAAAAATTGAATAAATAAATTCATAGGCAAAAAGAAAAGAAAGTTAAAAAAAAAGATGAATTTCCAACTAAAATTATGGAATATTCAACTGGAATAATAGTTACATTTTGATTTTAAAAAAATAATTACCTAAAATATTTTATGTAATTTATTTAATAAATTACATTTTTTTATAAAAAATTATAGACAATGAAATCAATAATTGGATGAAAAAACTTCACTTCATTGGCGAATTTGTTGATGACAGCTCTCTCAGCTTGCGGAAATTGTTACAAAATATTTATTTAATTTTTTTCATGAACATATTGCTTAAAATGTGTTGCCTCGAAAAAAAAGTAAATAAACGTTTTCGAATAATTCCCGCGAGACGAAAGTGCTGCCATCAAATTGCCACTTCATAACCTCAAAATCCTAGTACGCATTGGTCCTATTGGGAACGATTGATAGAAACAATTCAAATTTCTTCCTATCATTCTGAATTGTTTTCAATTAATTATTTCTAGAAGGGTAAACAGTCTGATTTTTCCGAAACTTGTACGCATAATAAATAATAATATCGTTTGTGTTTGCTTTACCGACATATTCTGTGAATCGCGAAATTACCAACCCGACTTTGCAAGCGGTTGGTTTGTGAATGCGCCTTTATGTTGTTCTTCTCAAGTGCGCCCTAAACGAACCCTTTTGGGTCTCTGCAGGTATCTATTGGAGCTCAAGTTCGAAAGGATACCAACTTTTATTTGAGCCGCAACATTAGTGAACCCCCAGTTTTTTCTGTGAAAATTTCACATGCTATTTAAATGGGAAATAGAAATTCGCGATGAGCGACCTCTAAATATTAATATTAAGAGCTCTGCTTTTCACAGGCGTCTTTTTACACCTTTCTAGAAGTTTTTAAGTAGGGGTTTTGAAAAAAAATAGTCGTTTTTTTTAACCACCCTAATATATATATAATTAAAAAATTACTACACCTAATTTTTATAATTGTTTTTCAACGTGAGATGCTGGTATAAGAATTGAAAATTTTCTATCTCAAGTATTACACTCTTGCCAAGTTTAAGCAATTACTTTGTTTAATTTAGCTATCTTCAATAAACTCAGATTTGGTAGTACTGTAAATTAAAATTAAAATTTTGGCCGTGTCTAGATTCACCGAAATTCGGTGAGCGTAGCACAAATATTTTCGGTGAGCCTAGACACTTCTGAAAAATTTTACGATACAAATTAAAATAATGATATATGGGATCCTTTTTGCAAAAATTATATTTTTGTATTTAACTAGTGTAGAAAAATTTAAATTATAATAATCATTTGGGTCTTTTTTGGAAAAGTCCATTTTTATAATTAGTACAAAATGAAAAATTTTTATTCAAGAGGATAATGCTAATTGAAATAAATTTTTTCTATTGAATTAAAAAAAAATAATTATAGTTGTCTCACATCCTGCGCAAACATCATAACATGAAAATTAGACGTTTTACACGAGACCAAAACTTTTCTATTTTGGATATAATAAGAAGGCTGTGTCTAGTCGTCCCAAAAAATGGGTAGTTATAAAAAATGACTAGTCCTAAAAATTCAGGACGACTAATCAAGCTTATGAAAAATATTTTACTAATCATCCCGAATTTCGGGACGACGAGGCACTTTGTAATAAGAATGTAAAAAATTGTAAATTACATATTGAAAATACCTTCTTTCTTACTGCACACTGCATATAATTTGATCACCGTAATTGTAACAGTAAGATTAGCTGTTGACAAATTTTCAGCAATTAATTCAAGGTCAGGCCAGACTTGGAATAAGTTAATTGTCTGTGGTATAGATAAGAATAAGAGCATGTTGATTGCGTTTAGTAGGGCCACACATTTAGAAATCCCATCACCCTTATTATTGGGATCTGGCCAAGCACCCATTGCTCTAAGGTGCAAACGGTTCCAACCAATTGCGTAATTCTCCTCTGGAATACAAAAAAAATCATAAATTTCTCATCGAACTAATATTATTTGATTTGAAGAAGGGAATTATTACTAAATGGACAATTCTCAGGAATTTAAAGAATTTAATATAGTAAAATTGAAAAAAAAAAATTGTCACCCTATATGTAAACCATTTGTTTTTAAATAAGCTTTTCTCAAAAATGTGGATACTTCAATTTACAATACTTTAATAACACTTCACTAAAAAGTATTTAGGTGCTAATCAAAAAATTTCAAAAGCGGTAAACAAATACATAACAAACGGAAATGTATATGCATCTTGTATTCTTGTTCCCATCCTGAAATTACAATAATTGTCAAGAATATAATAAAATGTTTCGAGAAAATTGTCCAACTATGACATAAAAAAATAGGCTTATTTTGAGTTCAACATGCGACACACAAGAAGTCATCCCAGCTTTTACGTTTCTATTTATTTTTTTATATTGTTTTAAGTGAAAAATTGACCTGGTTCGTCGTTCATTTTAGAACAAAAGCGGAATGAGTTAGACTTCGATATTGTCTCGATGAAAATTGAAATGAAATGCACTCACCCTTTCTGCGAAGGGATTACGCAGGCGTACTTACAAGATGCAACTTTGTTCACAAGTTATGAATATTTAAGCCCGGTTAGAGTTCGCGCTATGCAATATGTTGCACAAAAAAGTAATAATCCGTCATTACCAGACCTAAACCCGGAAAGAACTTTCGCGATGCAATTTGTTGCAGAAAAAAGTAATAATCTGTCATTAAAAGACCTTCCTTTGCATACTATATGAGCTTAACTCGTTGTGTTAGTCTGCTACTCTGCTTGCATACAAGTCTCCTTTGCAAGCTAACTGAATTGTATTCTGCACTTTTATGTGAATTCAATTTTGAAGAATTATCTAATGTGATTGAAAAATGTTGATGAACTAGAGTAGAAACACCTTATATTCGCCAGTGGGAAAATGAAAAAATCATAGAAATTCTCTTAACCGAGCTTCCATGAATTTACTAAGGTACATTCCAATTTTTTATTATACTTTCTCTTTTTGTGACAAAAGGATGTTTCTTGACGTAAATGGAATTCCCTCTTGAATTTAAGGTTGAGAGGATTTTCATTTGTCTCAACAGGAATCCTTTTGCACCAAAATTTTTTTTTATTCGACCTAATCTTGCAGCCAAATAATTATGTTTGTGTGAGAAATATATTCACGTCGTTCAAAACAAAACAGGCACGAGGCCGATGCTTTTGTTGCAAGACAGCTTTTTGTCTAAGTCATCAAAAAATGTTTGATAAAGTTTTAAGATGGTTTACGATAGGATTTTTTGCGAAAAATATGAATTTTAGACTTTCAGTTCGATATGCCGATAAATTTTAGAGATGTATTTTAAGGCGCTGATGAGTCAGACCCTTTTTTGGATCGTCCCCGCCACTTTTTGCTATCCCTTGTGGATGAGACACTGGTAGAATTTTCCACCTCGCTTGGGAGAGAAATAACGCATATTTATAAAAAATTAATATCTTAAAAATAGTGAGATATACTATTAATTTCTGTAAGCATTATATAAATAATTTTCATAATTTTTTTCAGATTTTAAGTATTAAAAAATATAATCAATAATGCACTTTACTTCAGCCGCAAGATATTCTTATTATGGGCCAGTACACGTCAGGAATATTTGAATCTGCAAATGGCCTTTTAATTTAAATGAAAATTTTTGAAATTATAGTACCATATAAGAGCCTTTTGGACCTTGAAGTATTTTTGAAAAAAAAAATTAATTACGAGTGTTACGCTGTACTGAATTTTGGTATTGTATTTTTTTGAATTATCGATATTTCTGGAGGCGATAATTATATTTTGATGAAACTAAGAGTTATTAGAGTTTGAAATATATATTTTAGAAATATAATAATTGATATAAAACATTGAAAAATTTCCCCAAAAAAGTGAAAAAGAATGTTTCATTTAATTTTTTGTAAAATTCTGCCTTTTAATTTCTTTAGAATTAGGATATACAGAATTTCCTATGAATTCTTCTTTCATTAAAAAAAATCGTCAGTAATGTTTAGTGTTGAGAATATGATAATCCATACTATTTACTGAATTTATGAAAAAATTATATAAACAAATGAATGCTGTAAGCATTTCTAGATATCAAATGTCTGAAAAAATAGTTTTTCTTTAATTTTAAGAACCAAAATAATATTACTGATGGAGTTAATTGAAACAAATAACATTATATTTGAAGACAAATTTTTGAACCTAAAATTTATTTCTTGTTGACTCTGAATGTTCACATCTTGTAATTGTTTATACAATTTTGTTTATAAAATTTGAAAATAATATCGAATGACAAATTTTAATTACTAAATCTCACTGGCAACATAATTTAAGATAAATTAAAAGAAAAAACTATCTCGTTTTTCCTGTAAATGTGCACGCTGGAAATTTGTTTATATAATTAACAAATAATTTCGGGAGAAATATTTTTATGATGCAAACTATTCTTTACAAACCAACAATTCATAATGTTGAGTGTTAATAGAATTTGGTTTACAATAATTATCATTACAAGTAAACAATTTTTGTGTTTCCAAACACCCCTGCGCACAGAATCTAAGCCATAATGAGCATAGAAAATTTTACAAAAAATTAAAAAAAAAAATTGTAGCTTTGATCGTTCGCGACACTTGATAGCGCAGCGCAGAGTACGGTCTCACTGAAATAACGAGATCTTTCAACCTGGAAAAGTCTCTATTCTTTTTTTTTTTTTAATAAAAGGTGCACTCACAAGGAATATTTATATCTTAATTGCAAAAAAATTGAAAGGGGATAATAACACGAAAAATTTAATAAATTTTTTTCTCCTTTTGTGAAGTATTATATGAAGTATCCTTTTTTCAAGTATTATATTCTTAAAATTCATAATTTTGTCCTCTCATATCCTAAGGTTTCATCAAAATCCAATCACCAGTTCCAGAAATATCGATTGTTCTAAAAAATCCAACCCCAAAATTCAATATAGTGTAACTCCCACAATTTAAAATTTTTTTTAAAATCCTTTGAGGTTTAAAAATCTCTTATATAGTACTATGAAGTATAAATGAACCAAGTCTCACGAATATTTTTGGCGTGTACTAGCCCTTACCTCAAGCAATTAATTATTTCCCTGGTCCTATAAGTTCACCTTATTGACCCTCCTCATTTATTTGGGTGAAGGAACATTTACAATTTTTTTTTGTAAAAAGAAGAGTAGTTTTATTTTCTAGGCCAAACATAGGTTAACTCTGATTAATTAAAAAATACATCATATTTCTGCATAAACTAATATATATTAAATTCGATTGCACTTGATTTGGTTGGTATATAAAGTCACTAAGTATAACATAGTTTTCACTCAAACTTTTTTGCATACAGTTGCGGATATTCATATCTTTCTTCTATTTATTACAGGAGCAAAAATCAAATTGTAAGAAAATTTACTCATCCTTATTCATGTACTTGTATTTTCTGATTCACTGTTAATAATACGGACAAATAACTGACTGATTTTTTTATTACCTGAAAAAATAAAAATATTTTTGGAGAATGAACAGGATAACAAAATGATTAACATAAATAATACTCGGAGTAATTACTTCAGCAAATGTTTGAAGAGAAAATGCACAAAATTTTCCTGCAGTGATTTGTAGCGGTTTTTTTGTTCTTTGTAATATCATTATCAGATTTCTCGCTTCCTCTGCTGTCAAGTTATACCATTCGCTTTCATAAACAGAAAATCCCAATTCTGAACACTAAAATAGATTATTGTTTAAATTTTTTTTTTTTTTTGAAGTTAGCAATAAAGAAGGTGTATTTTAAAGAAAATCTTACGGCAATCTCTAGCTTCTCGCCCATGTAGCAAATAACATACAAATTTGCCAAAACTGCTAAGACGTAAATAGTCAAAAAGAGAAGTTGTAATGTGGAAACACCTTGTTTTGCATTTACGGTCTAGAAATTATTTTAGTTAGTTTTTAAAAGTCATAGATTTTTTGGAGAATAAAAGTATTTAAATTTGAGTATTTGAATTTAATGAATGACTTGTCTTACTGTCAAAACTATGTATCCTTGCAAACATAACTGAATGGAAACTGTTATCATTTCCAATAAAAAAACTCCGCTGAAGGTCTTCTCAATTGTTGATGCAAAGCTGGAATTTTTATGAAAATTCTAAACTTATTTGCACTATTTATTTTGTAAAATATACTTATTACCGGTCGGTAAGATTTGACCCCCATATGTTACGTAATTTTTACTGACAGCTTTTTTTTTAGACAAAAAAGTTGAATTCTCAACAAAAAATATAATAGTTTATATTTTAACCAGGAGAAGATTTTCATTTTGAATTGAAAACAAGTTCAATTAAACAAAAAAGACGAATTTTTAAAAAAATTGTTGAATTCTCAACCCAAAAGTATCCATTTTCAACCCAGCAGTCGAATTTTTAACCAAAAAAGATGAAATTTGTACTAAAAGAGATAAATTTTTGAGTCAGAAGACAAATTTTTAACAAAAGTTGAATTTTCAATTCAGAAAAATTTCTTAGTCAATAAAGAAAAAAAATTCATCCAAAATGTTAAATTTGTTGCCAAAAAGAGGTACTATCTAGAAACAAGTTGCATTTTTAACGAAATAATTGAATTATTAACCAGCAAGATGAATTTTCAACAAAAAAGATTAATTTTCTACTAAAAATGACAAACATTCAATAAACTAAATAGATTTTTAACCAATTGTTTGAACTTCCATCCAAGAAGATTAATTTTCTACCAAAAAGGACGAATTTTCCACAAATTTCATCAATTTTATATCAAACAGTGGAATTTTTAAACTAAAAAAGATATATTCTTAACCCAAAATGGAATAGTTAAATTTCCATTCAAAAAATTAATTTTCAATTCAAAAATTAGTTTTCCACCAAAAATTTGAATTTTTTACCAAATGATTGAATTTTTAAGCCAGAAAGAGGATTTATTTCAAAAAAACATTTGAATTCTCTACGAATTAGTTCAATTTTCAACTCAATAAAAATATGAATTTTCAACAAATAATGTAATAGTTGATATTTTAACCATAAATATTTTCATTTAAATCAAAGCACTTGAATTTGACCAAAGAATACGAATTTTTAACAAAATGCATGAACTAGATCAACTAGATCAACTAGAACCGAATAATTTTCAACCAAACATTTGCATTTTTAACCAAAAAATTGATTCTCTACTAAAAAAATACGGATTTTCAATAAATTACACAAATTTTCAACCAAATAGTTCAATTTTTTGTTAAAATAATTAATTTTAAACCAACAAAGTGTAGTTTCAACAAAGTAGTTCAATTCTCAAGTAAAATTATGATTTTTAATAAAAACAATTGAATTTAACCAAAAAAAATACGAATTTTCAACAATGTACATCAATTTTAAACCAAATAGTTCAATTTTCAACCGAAAAATTGATTTTCTGCCAAAAAATAAGAATTTTCAACAAAGTACATACATTTTAAACCAAATAGTTAAATTTTCAACCAAGAGGATTAATTTTCTCCCAAAAGTCGAATTTGTAATAAAAGAGATGAATTTTTCAACCAAATAGTTCAATTTTCAGTCAAGACAGGAAAAATTTTCTACTAAAAAAAGTCGAACTTTTAACAAAATGCATTAATTTTTCAATAGTTAAATTTTCTGTTAGAAAAATTAAATGTTTATCTAGGATAAAAGTGAATTATTAGGAAAACAGTTAACTTTTCAACCAAAGAAACGAATTTAAAAAAATTAAATGATTTCATTAACTATAAAAAATACATTTTCAGAAAAGTAGTTCAACTTTCGAACAAATACTTGAGTTTTTACCAAATTGTTGAATTTTTTAACAGAAAATACTAATTTTCTACAAAACAGTTCAATTTTGAACCCAAAAATTCAAATTTACAACAGAAAAGATAATTTTCAACTGAAACGGATTATGGAATTTTGAAGTCAAAGAGACGAATTTTGACAAAACTGTTCAATTTTCAACCTAAAATAATTAGGAATTTTGATAATTCATAGTGTCGGACTAAGTAACATTTTAGGTTCAGAAGAAATGATGGAATTGTACGTTTGTAATACTAAATACTTATTGTTATCAACACATATTATTTCCGAATTTATAAAATCTTAGTAAGAATTTTGATGAAAAACAGTTATCATTTCCAAGAGAAATACTCCATTGCAGGTCTCCTCAATTATGGATTAAAAGCTGAAATTTGTACAAAATTTAAAGACTTTCTTTTTCATTATTTATTCTACTGAAAGAAAATGATTGAATCATTTTCCTGATTTTTTATCTAAAATTATGTAGACTAATTACTTCTCAATATATCTTATGGATGTCGCTGGTCGGTGACTCTTTAAGAACTGGTCTGAATACATTTTTTTAAATTCAGGATCCTGGCCAAATTTCCATTCAAATTTCACACGGGGTGTGACTTAAAAATAAACAATTCCTATCAGAAAATTCTTAAATTCAAACCTGTTTAGATGTTCATGTCGTTCCACTATAAATTTAAGTTTCGGTTGAAACTCCTTTGAATCAGTACCACCATGACTGTTGATAAGTGATTTAATATTAAGTTGTAAAATACTGAATTGCCCACGCAAATGTAAGATAAGCATTCCAAAAAAGCTGACCACTCCACTGTAGACAAACCCAGCGAATGTACCTCCAGTAAATTGAAAAAAACAAGTCAATTCGTAAGCAGGGCTTTCCGAAGTCTCATAAGGAAAATAAGATTGATAAAACCATCGTCTAACTCCGTAGAATCCTCGAATATTTAAATATGTTTGTTGAACGAAAAATGATACAACGGTAGCTGACGTTCCGAAAAGACAGTATACAAATATTTTTCTAGAAAGTTCTGCATTCATTCTCATTATTTTCCTGTGCACGTCACTTTTTTTGCGACTCCAGTCTTTGGAGATTGATGCTATCAATGGTTTCAATTCTGTAATAGAATATTATAATAAATTAAATCTCGAATTTCTTCTTCAAAATAGTTTTTAATAAATAAATAAATTTCTTGAAGACCTGTCAGGAAAATAAGACGAACTCTGAAAATTGCAAAAATTATATCCAATTAATTAAAAGCCCATTGGGCATGGTGCCCATTTCCAATTGATATCTCGAAACCGTTGTTGTAGGAAAACCGGTGTTTTTTTCAAGGAATGATTGCCAATTTTAGAACCCTTTTTTTTGTTGTGTTGTTTTGTTGATTTTTTTATGTTTTATAAAAAAACGAAAATGAACTAAAAATTCGTCTCACAAATAGATTCATCGGAAACTATAACCTATTGATTAATTTTTAGAATAGTTTTTTTCGTAAATCCAATTATTAAAAGTACATGGCGCAATTTTCGATTAATATCTCAAAATTCTTATTGACGAGCAACCTGTCTTTAGGATTACATCGAATATAAATAAAAAATTTCATGAAGAAAAGTCTGAAAACTTCAAGTGTATGAGATATCTGAATAATATATTCAATAATTCAAAATAGTATTCAATGGAACAAATATCTCCAGCACTTTTCCAATCATCAAAAAGACCATGTCATTCTATTCAGTTTTTTTTAAAGAAAGGATGCAAACTTCAGGACTCTTGGCTTCTTTTTTGCGGCTATTATGGTGACTTTCTAATGTTTTGTAAATAAAGAAAAATGAACTAAAAATTCATCTCACGAACAGATTTATCGGGAAACTATAAACTATTTATTCATTTTGAGAATAGGTTTTTCGTAAATCCAATTATTAAAAGTACATAATTCAAAATAATAATCGATGAAGCAAATTTCTCCAGCATTCTGAAATACGAAATTTATGGGTTTTTTTCAAACAACATACACAATACAATATACTCCAACTTGTCAAATTTAGTTTTTATAATTTTGTCAACTATAATCTTCAAACACAAAGAATTGCATTTTCCCATATAACCATATAATAGGCGCAATTTTTAAGAATCCTGATTCTGTGACGTTCACTTAGCTATGAAGATGTTTTTTATAAACTCGATTAAACTTTAAAACTAAAGCTTCAATATTAAAATTAACTACAAAGTTTGAACAGTATGCAAACAAGTCGTTAACTCAATTATAATAAATTTTAACAATCAAATATTTTAGCATATTAGCGATGAAGTCTTCTCACTTTTTATAGATTCTTAAAAATTAGAAAGTCTCAGTTCAAAAACTTTTGATAATAATTTTCAGAGGCCAAAGAGATGTTTTTCAATTTCAATTCGATATCTGCATGATTAATTTTTTTCTCTACTAATTCAATTAAAAAATGTTATAACTTTCTTTAAAACTCTTAAAATCATAAAAGGTTTTTAACTGACTTTAATGTATTAGCTTTTCAGAAGTGCAATTTACTGGATAAACAATTTCAAATTTTCCAAAAGGAATAATACAGCTTTTATGAGAAGATCCAAAAATTTTAATTACAGAATTTTGAAATTATTTAAGAATTTTCTACGGGTACAGACAAGTTCAAAATTGCTTGATCTTTAACTTGGTTTATAAAATTTATTTTAAGTCAATTTTTTAAATTTTTTCAGGATTTAAAAAAATTTTATGAAAAATGTGAAGTATTTTAAAAGATATTTCCAAGTTCTAGAATTTTTTAAAATATTAAAAAATAATTTAAAATTTGAAAGGTTTCAAACAATTTTAAGCGAAGTGTAGATTCCTGAAAATTTTGAAGCTGGTTAAGAATTTTGAAACATTTCAGAATAATAAATTTTTTTCTTAAGATTCTAGGGAAAATTTAAATTGATTCTTCATTTAAAAAAAAATTAATTTTAACGGTATATTTAAAAAGAATTTAAAACATTACAAGACACAGAAAAAATTGTCAAAAATGAATTCGGAAGATTTTAAGGTAATAGGGCATAGAGTCGGATAAATCCCCGGCATTGTATGTCTACAAATACCTTGTAAGTTACAAACCGAGTCGCCGGGGTTTTTTCGAAGTGGGAACTTCAAAAAACCGTTTTTCATGGAAAAGTTGGTGAGTGCCATAAGCGCACATGCTATATTTTTTCTTCGAACGTAAAATATACCTACTTCCGGTTCCTATCTGAATATGAGTATATTCCCAAATAATGCACTATAGATCCCCGTATCATCCCCCACTCGAACCCAAAAATAGGAATTTTAGAAGTTTTGAAGAGATTTGAAATATTTTTAAACTTTCGGTTTCCAAAAGTCTGTAAAATATTTTTGGGTTTTTTCCAAACATCAAAATGTCCTAAATATGCTTTAAACTGACTGAAATTTTTCCTAAAATCCTCTAATTTGCCTAAAAAAATGTTTAATTCTTTTCTGAATCTCTTTTGGTTGGATATTAAACAATTTCATTGAAACATCGTCTTTTTCTTTGTAAAATTCATCTCTTTTGTTAGAAATTTCATCTTTTTTTATATAAATTTCAAGTGTTTGGTTCAAAATTCAAATCTTTTTTGGTTGAGTATTCAACTATTTTGTTTGATCTTTCGTCTTTTTGGATGAATTTAACTCTTTTTGATTTAGAATTAAAATATTTTTTAATTTCAATATCAACTATTATATTTTTCGTTTCACTTTTTTTGTTGAAGATTCATTATTTTAGTTCAAAATTTGTCTTTTTTTTTGCAGAAAATTAATCTTTATGGTTGAGGACTCATTTTGTTGATATTTTTTTACGATTTCAACTGTTTTTTATATAAAATCTAAATCCTTCAGGATTGAAATGTCAACTATTACATTTTCCGTTTAGAATTCCTATATTTTGTTTAAAATTTCAACTATTTGGTTTAAGATGAAATTTTTGTTGAAATTTGGTTTTGACATATCTGAAATTTTCAAAAATCTCTTCAAATTTTCTCAAGAATCATGGGGAAATTATACTTATTCAACCTTGAAAAAAAAATAAACAAATGAAGCTAAAGAAATAGTTATTCGAAATTTTCATTTTTAAATAAAAATTATTTTTTTCTTCAAATTTAGGGGTACATGATATAGATGATGAATCTAGAAAAAAAAATATTTTTTCAACATATTTTGGAATTATTTAAACAATTTGTTTTTGCTTAATTTCTTTACAAAATCCTGAAAATTTCGTATTTTATGGAATTAATGACACAATTAACAAATGTTAAGTGTAATATTTTTTCGTTCAGGATATTTGAAAATTATTTAAAAAATTTACGTTTGTTTACGAATTTTTTTTCCTCTTAAAGCATGAGAAGTTATTGTTTAGCTGGAATTAATTACGCAGTTAGCGAATGTACGAAGTGATACTTTTTGTGAAAGACAGTTTTCAATTATTATTTAAACAATTAATAATACTTGCTCCTTTTTATAGGATGGGCGAAGAGAATTTTTTTTAACGAAATTCTCTGGGAATTCTCTGGGCACAATATAAGGGGGTTACTGGGGTCAAAATAAGAAGTTATTGCGTGGAAATTAATCCTCAAAAATTCCTGAAGATGTGAATAAACTTAAATTTACAAAAAGTTAATAACAAATATTTCTTTATACCATTTCTTCGAAAATCAAGCTTTTCCCATTAAAAACCCCCATGGTAATTTCAAATGCCCGGGAGTACGGGTTAATGTTCACCGATTAAAAAAAATAGGGAATTTCTTTTTCCGAAAAACAAACAAATGTGGGGGCATCGATCACCAAAAATCGAAAGTCGAATTTTTGCAGATAATTCTTTGACTTCAAAAATTAAACTTACAATAATTGTAACCAGGGCTGGCGCGAACCTTGTAAATTGTGTGGAGCATTCCACACCGCGAATTTTGATTGCACTTTTAGATTTTTCTGGAAATTGGTGTCACGCTTAAATTACCTTTTCTGTTGAAAAAACGGATTGCGAATCTCAAAATGCAACACTGCAAAGTTTTGATAAAAAATTCCGTAAACATAATATAAATAATGTAGTAGATTCGAAATAATATTAATAATGTACAAACGAAAACAGTGTTATTTATGTTTTGTTTAATAATTAAATGTGGATGAATGTGGACTGTGGATACAGTCGATGATACCGAATATTTACATCTAAACTTGACTGTTGTTAAACAGCTGCGCTCGGGAAAGGTTTTCCGCAGTTTTCCTTTCCTCCGGTCAAAACCTCCAAACAAATGTAAACACTGCATATTTATATTACAGAATGGCCATTATTAAAATATAAGATACAAATATTGGAAAAATGGAGAATTGTTTTTGATCGTGCGAATTCCACACCCCGCAAAGACTTGCTCTGCCGGCCCTGATTCTAACATAACCTAAAGCTGTTCAAAATTATTTTAAACAACTTCAGGTTATACTAGTTTTTTGTTGTCGGAAATTGATATTTTTAACAAATATATAATACATTAATTCTGAAGTTGAGATATCAATTTCCATCAATTATCAAAAATATTGATCATGCTTTTCTTCTCTATTATTTTATATAATAGATGCTATGAAATACACAAATTTCATATTTACATTAATTTTGTATTTTAATTTTAAATTAAGTGAGAAAAAAGATAATAATCGTGCACGTATTTGTTTTCTAGTAATATAAAATGTGGCGTACAATTAAAAAAGTACCCCCCGCAAAATATATGAAAAAAGTTTTCCGGTAAAAATACCTTCTTTCTTACTGCACACTGCATATAATTTGATCACTGTAATTGTGATAGTAAGGTTAGCTGTTGACAGATTTTCAGTAATTAATTCAAGGTCAGGCCAGACTTTGAATAAGTTGGCTGTCTGTGGTATAGATATAAATGAGAGCATGTTGATTGCGATAAGTAGGGACACAAATTTAGAAATCCTTTCATCCTGATTATTGGGATCTGGCCAAGCACCAATTACTCTTAGATGCAGACGGTTCCAACCAATCGCGAAGTTCTCCTCTAGAATAAAAAATTACAAACTTCTTATCGAACATATATTATTTGCTTGAAAGAAGGGAATTATTACTAAATGGACAATTCTGGGGAATTTGCAGAATTCAATATAGTAAAATTGACAAAGAAAAATAATTTTTTACTGTAAATTAGGGCTATGCGGCTAAACGGGTTCGAGAGAACCTCAGTGAGTACCGCCACTACCGAGGTTAGCTGGTAAACATCTCTCTTTATCTCTCTCATATGAATCTGAAGAAAATGAAAATGATCCCTTTATGTCATTTCTTAAATAGCTGGAACCACCTAAACCAGAGGAAACCACCTATGGAGCGCAAGAACTCTATCGGATTTGTACCGATGCTTTAACAAAAACTAAAGAGGACATTGCTATACGAATTGTCATGTATGTATGTTAAGCCCCTTCAATGCAACTAGCAGTATCGAAAAAAAAGGATCGTAGAAAGCAGTACGCAAGAGTTTAACTGCAATACACGAAGAATAGAAGTAGGTGCATCAAGGAAAGTCTTGAGGGAACAGGAGAAACCAGTCAGCCACCTCGGAGGCTCATGGAACCATATTGGGTTACTGTCCTAACTCAGAAAGCCAATCAAGCACCAGAATTCAGTGGAGTTGTTAATGTGGAGCAAAACTTCTGGACTCCTATAACGATGGAGGGAATTTGTAAATACATGATTAAAGGAAGAACAGCTCCAGGGCCAGATGGGCTAACAGCCCAAAGCTGTGCAAGGATCCCAAAAGAAATTCTCTTATCATAGTTCAACATTTTTCTCATGACCAAAAAGCTACCGCAAAGTCTTCTTGCATCTCGTACCATTTTCATTCCGAAAAAAGCACATGAAGAAGAACCTTAAAAATACAGACTAATCACTATTTCTTTGGTCTTAGTGAGAGGTTTGCATAAAGTACTAGCTGCGAGAATTGAAAATGTCATAACGATTGACCCAACGCAAAGAGGGTTTCGAAGAAATATACTCGTAGATGGTTTCAGGGACAATGTATTCCAACTAGACATGATTTGAGATCCCGCCATCAATCATTTAAAAAGCTTTACATGGCTTCAATTGATGTAGCTAAAACTTTTCCATCAGTCTCACGTAAAGTTCGTATAGAAAAATGGATTCACCATACTCCAAGGACAAAGCTGGAACTCCGCAAAAATGATTCAAAAACGTGGTGTTCGGTAATGGTTTCCATTATCCTATGCTCATACGTTTAACATTCTCACCCACAGGCTTTTGGAAACCCTACCAAAACAGGTAGGTGTAAAAGTTGGCGAGCATTTCATTAACGCTTCAGCATTTGCCAACGATAAGAATCTTTACGGTTCAACCTCAAAAGGGTTACAAGCGCTCACAGATAACTCATTAGAATTCCTAGGGCAATGCGGTATGACTATTAATACCGAAAACAGTTTTGCGCTGGGATTCGAGCCTCCTGCTAAGGATAAGATATGAACAGTGGACATAGAAGAGAAGTTCAGAGTTTCAAGAAGAGTCCTTAAAACGATAACAAGAACGGATACATGTATGTATTTAGGGATTCCATTTATATGGGCAGGGAGAGAAAGAGTAAAGCCGAGGGAAATCTTGGATGACATCAAAGTGTACCATCAACTAGCACTGGGCAGTGTCTTACTTGGCACCCTGAAGAGTGCAGATAAAGCTGTGAGATCGGCAGTTAGAAAGTGGAATAATTTGCCATACGACTTACCGAATGCATGAATTTATGCACTTATAAACGAAGGAGGTTTAGGGATACCATCTATGTGATGGAGAGCACCATTAATTCGAAAAGCAAGGCTTGAATCACTGAGAAGAGGAGTTAGCGAAGCAGCACACTCATTCCTGGAGAAGAAAGTATAAATCTGTAAAAGAAGGCCTAAAGATCACTCGATTGTGTATAGCTCACTTATTGATGTTAATAAATGGTTGGCCGGTAAACTCTACACTGTTGCGGACGGAATTGGTCTTCGCCAATGAGCCGAAACATCTGGCCAACATCAATAGGTGGGAGACAGTACAAAGTTCTTGAGCGGCAACGATTTTATCAACTCTTGTCGCTTGAGAATACCCTACCTACACGATCGAGGACATCCAGAGGCAGGAACAAAGATAGAAGCTGCCGAAAATTTTAAACGGACTGGAAACCCTCAATCATGTGCTTCAAGGGTGCTTACGATCCCATAAAGGAAGAATAGATAGGCATGAAGCCGTCAGCAAGTATGTTGTCCAAAATTTGGAAAGAAAACGATATCATATCCCTATCGAACCAAATATTAAGACGCCGATTGGACTCAGGAAGCCCGACATTATCGCCACGAAGAATGATAATGCCTTTACAATAGGTGCTCAAATTGTTACTGACCAAATCGACCAACAACAAGCCTATAATACCAAGCGAAGATACTATGAGTCTAGTGAAAGCATACATATCTATATAAAGAACGATCTGGCTATGCCGATGCTAACATATCTTTCAGTGCAACTTAAATTGGAAGGGTATATGGGCCAAGAAGTCTGCAGAAGACCTTAAAGGATGGGGCTTCGTGATTAGACGATTGCAGGTAGAACATGAAACCGCAGAGGAATTGGATAGAAGTACCAAAACAAATGTTCCCATTCGACATCGTGAGGAAAAGAAGAGAAGAAGACGTTAGCATCTCCCTATTTCGCGATGCCTCCCGGTCCTGAGGCGTAATGAAAAAGAGTTTGTTTAGTGTAGACATATTTTGGATCTTGTGAAACCCCGATACGTTTGAAGCACCTTAAGGGTATGTGACACAGTCAAATACCTATATTACCGACCTCACTTTTTCAGTTTATTACATTTTTTTTTGAACCTAAACTCTTTTTTTGTAAATAGAATATCGGACTGAAACTTTGTAATATGTATCAGAAGACCATAAACTACGTTTATGTACTTTATTTCAGTAGAAATTTCGCTAAAAATTATTTTCAAATAAATTAAAACTGCGACCATTTTTGTACATATTGTCTTTGTACCTTGAAATTTTTTGAACCTAAATACTTTTTCTATAAGTAAAATATCGGCTTCAAACTTTCAGAGATGCAAGGGCCGACAGTAGAGTACGTTTATGTACATCATTTGAGTATAAAAGATGCAAAAAGAAAAATTCCAACTAAATATCAACAAGGGTTGCCAGTTCGGTCGGTATTCGCTGTGAGCACGAAAATGCGAAGTCTGGCGGCCACTAAACGAAGCCAATAACGATTTCAATACTTACATAATTCAACATTGAAACAACATATTTCACTCAACTTTTATGCTGGACACAAATTTTATAAAATATTATTGTAAGAACACCGCATCATCAATCTTTGACAGCGTGGACCCCATATTTCAGATGTAGACGAGCCAGCTGATAGACCCTCGATTAGTGGCCGCCAGACTTCGCATTTTCGTAACCATCGCGAATACCGGAGTTCACATTTAGTTGGAATATTTCTTTTTGCATCTTTTATACTCAAATGATGTACGTAAAAGTACTTTACTGTCGGCTCTTGCATTTCTGAAAGTTTGAAGCCAATATTTTACTTATAAAAAAAGTATTTAGGTTCCAAAAATCCACCCAGTTTTAATTTCTTCGAAAATAATTTTTTGCGAAGTTCCTCCTCGAATAAAGTACGTAAACGTAGTTTATTGTCTTCTCATACATTTTCCAAAGTTTCAGCCCGATATTTTATTTACAAAAAAAGTTCTTAGATTCAAAAAAAAATTCGGAAAATTAAAAAAGTGAGGTCGGTAATGTAGGTATTTGACTGGGTCACATGCCCTTAATTCTGTATTTGAAACGCGATATTGCTTCTTCTAGGCTTTTCACATTCAGAAATGCAGAATCGAGGGTGCGCCGCTTTCCCCCACATATGCCGCTCAGCCCCAGTTTACGGTACCTTAAATGTAAATCATTTTTTTAAATAAAAAGTTTTCCTTAACAATGAGAATATTTTCAGTTACAATAGTTCAATCAAACTTCCACTAAAAAGGCACTGTATGGTATTACGGAATTTTCTGTAGTGCTGGACGAGATGGAAATGAGTTATTCTTATGAAAGTTTCCGTAATAGTAGACATAAAAAATTTGATTTTTAAATGTGAATATAAGTGCATTTGTTGATTATGTATTCTTGTTCTCATATTAAAATGACAATCATAAGCATAGCACAAATTCTTGACGAAATTTTCCGAATGGAATATAAAAAAGCTGGGCTTATTTTGAGTCAGATATTGGGCTTAAAATAAGGCACATCAAAAGTTATCCCAACTTTTTCGATCTAATTGGTTTTTAGTGTTTGTTTTTACTGTTTCAAACATGGGAGGCATCAGCATGTTATTATAAATAAGAAATTCGCTTTTTCAGTCAAACTATGCAAGATATGAAAAAATGTTACAAAAAAATTGTTCATCCCAAAAATATCTACAAATTTTCTGAAGAGAATTTCTTAATAAAACGCATAGTCTTTGTTTTTTTTTGTGTAAAGTTTAATTGAAAATAAAAAAATTTCAGTTTGCAGGGAAAATATGCAATATACAAAAAAATGTTGACATGCAAAAACAAGATTTACACATTTTCTTGAGACTTTTTTTTTCTTACTCATAGTTTTTGTTTTATTTATAAAACATTACATTAAAAATAAGAAATTTGAATGTGGCCGAGCAGCGGGTAGATTTTTTAAATAATATTATAATAAAAAAATGCTCCAAGAAAAGATGCAGGAATATTTTCTGCTCGTGCATTTAAAATTTTTTATTTTTTCACGAAAATTTGGCAAAAGGTATTTCTTTTACAGAAATCATTCAACTTTTCTATAATTATTAACTTATTTCAGTTCCCTGGCATTGATTTAGATGATCAATATAATTATGGAGATAGGATTTTGAACGAATTTTATAAGTTTAGTGTATTTGAAATTTGTGAGTATTTGTAAATGATTTAAATAATAAAGTAAAAATCAAGAATATCATGATTAATAATACAGTAAAAGATCGTTTTTTTGTTTTGGTTTTTTGGTTTTCATGCGAGATATCAAGTTCTCATTTTTTGTTTGCAGTCAAGTAGTTACGACGGAAAAACAGGTAATTCGATTACATATGATATCCAGAAATTTTTGTCTCTTAACCCCTTTATTTTAACATTTAAAGAAAGACCTTTTAAAATTTTAGGGAAACGTCCAAAAAATCAGTTCTTCATCAAATATCTTGTTTTGGGTGCATATTACGTAGTATACACTTCACAGATAATAAACAGGGATTTTTCACAAAACTAAGAAAAATAAAGTGTTCTACCGTTAACACGTTTTGGTATATTACTTGGCAAAGTTTTCACTTTTCTCTCTAATTTTCAATTGAAAAAAAAATTTATGTTTCTGTACACTTCACATAAAAATTGTCTTTAAATGAATGCCGGCCGGCTCAGTTCTCCATAAATTAAAAAAAAAATTAATAGCTTCGTAAAAAATGTCAGCCCTTTTCTTTTATTAAACATTTTTTTAATTTAAATTCTTTTCAAATTCTGAATAGTTTTATCTTAAGATGCAGTGGGAGCGAGCCATTCACGAAAAACTTCAATTATAGCGAAAACAAAAAAAAGCTCAACTTCCGAAGTTTATAACTTTGGAAAATTGTTATGTGACATGTACAGAAATATGAAAAATTGTATAAAAACTGAAAAGTACAATTTTTCCCTAAAATTTCAAATTTTGAATACAAAATTGACCTGTTTCGCCATTCATTTTTAAACAAAATCTGAATGACTTAGACTTCGATATTGTGTTGATGGAAATTGAAATGAAGTACATTCAACCCTTTATGCGAAAGTTTTGCACAGGCGCACTTCAACCCTAAGAAAGTACAGCTTGGTTTAAAAGTTATAAATATTTCAGCCCCGTAAGAGTTCTCGCGATGCCGCATATTGGACAAAAAAGTAATACTCCCTCATTAAAAGAACTTCCTTTACATATTATATGAGCTCAACTCGTTCTACTCGAGTTCAAAGCTTGACAATAGTCACATAGCCATCAGTCTTTAAGAGACACTCTTTGCATAAAAGGTTCCTTCGCCAGTTAACTAAAATCTTTCTGGAATTTTTCTGTAAATTTAATTTTCGAAGAAATAGTTCAACTGGTGATATAACATTCTATAAAGTATAAATAATATTTGCTGCTGTTAATTTCTGGCTGAATTTTTAGAAACATGTGACAGGTAACTAAACTTCCGAAAATGTGTATTATACGTATTTAGTGAATAGCATTACTAGGGTGGTCCCAAAAAATAATTTATTTCTTAGAGTCTTACACCCTCATTTTGTGCCATTCAGTGAAAAAAAAATGTCTTCGTTTTTTGAGATTTAAAACAAATTTTTTGAGGTAATTCCCAAAGCGTACAAAATTCAAAAAATCCTTCAATTTTAAAAATAATCGTGAGAGCTAATCATAAATTCACCTAAAAGTTCGTCAAAAAATCACCCCTTGAGAGATAATGTAATTTTTAACTTTCGTTTCTGAATTTTTAGAAATTGAAATGAAAATTTCAAGCGTAAATTGTATAACAATTTTTCGTACACAAGTATGGAAAATAATGCACTTAAAATAGACATTTTTCTCCTTATTACCCATAATAATTCATGAAAAATTACATTTTCTTTCCTCAAAACTTTTTATTTCCATGTTTTATTTCAATTTTACTTAATTTTTATTTCAATAACAAATGAAAGAAGAGTAATTTTTAAGTATCTTTTCTGAATTTTATGAAATTGAAATGAAAATTTTAAGTGTAAATTATATAATGATTTTTGATATAAAAGTATGGAAAATAATGCCCTTAAAAAAACATTGTTATCCTTTTCACCCTTAATAATTCATGAAAAATTACATTTTGCTTCTTCAAAACTTTTTACTTCAATATACTTGTATACTTTATTGAAATAAAAAGTTTTGGAGACAGAAAATGTAATTTTTTAACAATTATTAAGCTTGAAAAGAGGAAAAATGTTTATCTTAAGGGCATTCTTTTCCATACACATATTTATATTTAATTTCGATAATTAAATATTTACATCCTATACATATTGTTCAATTGGATGCGATTTTAATATTATAGAAATATTTAATAATGTGAAATATTTTAATTTTATAGTATTTAATTAATTTTTATTTTAAAAATATTTCATGAAATGTTTATTGGTAAATTATATATCAAATTTTTATATAAAATTATGAAATATAATTCCCTTAAAATAAACATTTTCCCACTTTCTAACCTTAATAATTCATAAAAAATTACATTTTATTCCTTCAAAACTTTTTATTTCAATATAGGTACTTATTAGGGTGGGCCGAAAAAACTTAAAATGACTAGATTCCTTAGTAATAGCACAGAAAAGTTTCTTTGTGGCATTACGAGAAAATGAGAAAAAGAAATTCAAAAAATTTCTCCCCCTCGAGTCAGTCGACAGAAAATTATCAAATTTTTAGTTTTTTGTGTATGGAAATTTTTCTTTTATTTTTTTTGGGTGAAGTTTATGGAATTAAATAACCTTAGAGCAGTAAAATGTAAGAAAAAAGTTTTCAAAAAATGACGAAATATTCAATTTTGTTAATTATTACCTAAAGTTACAAAAAAAAGGTTTTTGTTTCATTTCTTATTATTGAATGCTCTTTTAATTAAAATAATGAAATACGAACATATTTTTAAGTTTGTAAAATATATTTGTTCTATTTTTTTGTGTATTCTATGTAAACGGATTTTTTAGGAACTTGTGTCCAAACGTATTATGTTTCAGGATCCGTAAGAATAGAAACAAAATTTTGCAAAAAAATAAAAATAAACAAAGATTTTTGTGGCAATTTTAGGTAGAAATTAACAGAATTGAATTTTTGTCATTTTTTTTAAATATTATAATTCGACGAGAAAAAATTTTCTTACATTTTTTCGCTTCAAGATTATTTACTTCCATTAACTTTACCCAAGAAAAAAAATTACCAAACACAATAAATTTAAAAAATTCAAAATTTGAAAATTTTACATCGGCTTGCCCAATGGTGAGAAATTTTTTGAAATTTGTTTTTCATTTGTTCGTCATGCTGGGAAGAAACTTTTTAGTGCTATCACTAAGGATTCTAATTATTTTGAGTTTTTCGGCCCACCCTGATACTTATATATATTATATTAAATAAGGGAAAAATGTGTATTTTAAAAGCATTATTTTCTATACTCGTATATCAAAAATTGTTAAACGAGTTTCATAAACGATAAAAATTTTCATTCCAACAATAAATTTATTTATGAAATTGAATTTTTTTCTTCATGTTGTTCAAACGATAGTTTTACATCACCTAGGTAAGACTTTTACGATTCTTTCCAAAATTTAAGGATTTATTGATCTGATTTGATTGATCTGATCTGAATCTCAAAAAATTAGGGAAATTTTTTTTTCACCAAATGACACAATATGAGGTGGTGAGACTTTAAAATATCAGAAAAATAATTATTTTGGACCATCATAAGCCCCACATCTCCAGAATTGCAAAACTAAAAAATGTGTTTTTTAAGTTTTGGAATTTCCGACTTCTGAATGGATCAAAATTTGCCAGAACCTATTCCTTTCCAAATTGAAACTCTGCATCTCGAACTTTTATTGTTATTTTTTATCTTTGTGGATGTCAACTTCTTTCTTAGGTTTTCAAAAATAAGAAAAGTTTTGACAGACGCATATATATATATAATAGAAAATAAGAAATAATTTATGTTTAATAGGCCGATCTGTTTTTCACAATTTTTAATACCTACAGCAATTAGGAAAACATTTTTCTTGATTTAAAAATTTTCTACAAGTGAAAGTATATAGGAGAACAAATTTTGAGAATTCTAGGGAAAACAAAAATGAAAAATGAGCAAGTTTTTCAATCACTGACTTTTGTATATGTTTTTTCAATGATTTTTTTCTGAATGATTTTGAATATTCATTTATACCCTACTGGAAAAAATTATCTGCTAAAAAGGTAATAAAAGTAAAAGTAAAAGGTCATAAAATTTTGCGTCTGATGAGCCTAAGTTAAAGGAAAAATGTCAATTTTATAAAAAGATATTACAAAAAAATATGAAATTTCGATGTTTTAGAAAAATTGGAATAACTCTGGAAACAATTAACATCTTCAAATTTCTTAGGTTCATTTTAAAGGTCCTATACTATATTTCATAATTTTCTCCCGAGATTCTGGTAATCAATTTTAATAATATTTATAAAAATCGTATTGTTTCGAATTTTCAAATCATGAGGCGACTACAATCATTATTTGATTATTCGATTAGATTTACATTTAAAATAAGTCCAAGAATTTGAAAAAATGTTAATCATTTCCATAGTTATACTAATTTATCAAAACCATCGAGATTTCACGTTTTTTTTTTTAAATATCTTTTATAAAATTGACATTTTGCCTTTGAATTAGGCTCATCAGACATAACATTTCATTATCTTTTTTGCTATTATGAAGAAAGAATTTTTATTGTAATATTATAAAAGTTAAGGAACTTTAGCAATAGTTCCAAAAACAGGAGTATAGACAATTTCCGCCAGTAGTGCACTTTTAAGGGCCTTTTAATTATTTTTGCGAGTTAATTTTACTGATAGAAAGTTTCCGAATTTTCTGTACAAATAGTCAGACTTTTTTGGTACGAATAAGGGGAGCTCGAAAAGAGGCTATTTGTACCGAAATTCCAATGCAAATAATCGCACTTTTTCGTTATAAAATAGAAGGTATCGCTTAATCGAAGATACAATAATTCAAAATATCGGAACCTAATTACGCAGAATAGAATTAATTAAATTGCTGATCAATTTTCAATTTTTTTTTTATTTTAGATTTCGCAGTTTCTTTTAAATAAATATCAGAATTGCTTTCAAAAAGTTTTGATTTAAACAAATTTGGCATATTTCAAGTTATCTTTTTCTTGTGTATTTTTATCAGTACAAAACCCTCAGAAGTTCAAAATATTTTTTAATTCTCAGCCAGCAAAAGTTAATTTAACAATTACGAATCTCTGTATTTAAAAAGTTTCTAAATTTACTTATGTTTCTTCAAACTTGGAAAATTTGTTTCTAATTTGTTTTTATCAATTAAAAGTCCTCAAATACCTAAGAATACAAATACTTGAAAGATAATTAAAAATGTTTCTACTTTTACTTTATAAGATAATTATATGTTGCGGTTCATCTTCCTGCATTCTTATTTAAGTTTTCATTAATCTTCTTTCATTCGCTTTCTCCAGGTACCAAAAAGTCATCGATCATAGTATAAAATAGTACATATAATTATTTATTTTAACTTACAGGTATTTTTCAACAATAAATTTTTATACATCTGATTTCGATCAGTTTTCATTTGTGTTCACAAGCATTCATACAGTGAAAAAATAAATAGCATTTTTAAGGTGCAGACACCGATCAGCTATCCTTCTCTGCCAAGTAAAGCTACGTCGTAATCAGTATAATAATTACTTCAAAAGAATCATACTGTATAATTAGCCAGCTTTCGAAGAATTAGGTTTCATTGTCCAGAAAATATTTTTCATTATATTTTTTGACTAAGAAATTCACGTGAAGTCAAGAATTTCACGTTTATGATGAACATTCATTAAATAAAAGTTAATTTAGCGATCAATATTGAATATATGTTTTTTGGAAAAGAAAAAATCACTAAGTGATAATATTTTTTCGTGGACAATTTTCTCGCAATCTTCTAACTGTGTCTAATTATAATATTGCTTAAAAGTTTTCGCGCGCCTTAAATATACTTATACATTAGTGGTTTATGAAAATCGCTTTAGTATTTACAGTTTTGGCGTGATACGATTTTGGCTGACACCATATTACACACCAGCAGGTAATTTGTAAATAAAAGGGTTCGAATTTTGTAATTAATTGTACGAATTGCAATTTTTAGAAATGCAGTTGAACCATTTTATTTCCTTAGTATATAGTAAATAAATATTTCTTTTAGTTTATAATTTGGTCCAACTAGTTAAGGTTTAGATTTCAGAAGACTAATCGATTTTTTGTGTTTTGAAATTACAGCTTTTAAAAATTGAATTAATTCGACAATAATTACAAATTCCTCGCCTTTTGTCTAACTTGAGACGTTGGTTTCAAATTTAATATGAACGACAACGAGGACTTAGAATGGTGTCGAAGATACTGTCGCAGTCGAAAAAATCAGAAGAAGACATTTCCTGGCCTGGCCTGAGGGCAGACAAATCTCGAACATTCGTGCCTCCTCACGGCCTCCATGACCTCTTCGAAGTGACCAGACACTTGCATGGCTGCTCCAGGCTGTATTCTGAAAAAAATTGAGTTTCTGGATTTAGAAAGCGTCGGGGAAAGCTCATAGTGACTGATTACTTGATAAAAGGTATTATACTCGTATGCACAAAAAAATAATTATCCTTAATTAACCTCTGCGACTATCATATCATTATTTAAACGTTTCTAATACTCTGCACCGTTAGTCTTAATAGCATTCGTACATTTTTTAATAAGACCCTTTGATTTAGCTCGTGTGAATATAATATTCGGAGCCGAAGAAAGTTGGAGATTGTGAAAATCGAGGTGAGAATGAGGGTCCTTTTCATTCCCAATTATTTATGAAAACCTGATTGGATTTTTGGGAGAAAAAAAAATTGTCAGAGAAGATTTCGTTGGTAGTTAAGAATCTTGAAATCACGTGATGAAAAATCAATTACTGATCGAAATTATTAGTGATGAACGTTTTATTGGTGTGAGGATTGGCTATTATAGAATATAAATTCTCAAGAAAAAATGCAATAGTTTATATTTTAACTTAGAAAAAATTTTCATTCTGAATCAGATGCAGCTTAACCCTGAAACAAAACAGATTCATTTTGCTTCCTCATAGAGAAAGCTTTGTAATGGTAACATTTTCCAAAAATTTTAAATTCATTTAGTTAAACCTTCCTCAATTTAAAAATGTCTAATACAATATTCTAAGCTATTGTCCGGATGTGTGTGTGGATGTCACACTTTTTCGTGAACACGATCACTTTTTAACCAAACAGTTGCACTTTTAACCGAAAAAGATGAAATTTTACCAGAAGAGATGAATTTTCAAATAAAAAAGACAAGCTTTCTACAAAAATATGGAATTTTTAACCATAAAGTTGAATTTTCCAGCAAGAAGATTAATTTTATACCCAAAAAGTCGAATTCTCGATAAAATGCATACCTACATTTTATCAAAATAGTTGAATTTTCAATAAGAAAATAATTTTTTATTAAAAAATGCGAATTTTCCAGGAAAAAATATAAATTTTTAACCAAACAGTTCAATTTTCAACCAAGCATATTATTATAAAAAATAAATTTTCAACAAATTACATACATTTTCAACCAAATATTTGAATTTCTAAACTAAAAAAAAAAAAAAACAATTTTTAACAAAAAATGGAATAGTTAAATTTTCATTTAAAAAATTAATTTTCAATGAGGAAAAGGGACTATCTACAAAACAGTTGAATCTTCTGCAAATTTGTTTGATGTTCAAGCCAAAAAATGAATTCTCTACAAAAGAGTTGAATTCTCAACAACAACAACATTTTTTTTAACAACGAATTTTAAAGACAGAAACATACATTTTTGACGAAACAGTTCGATTTTCAACCAAATATTTGAATTTTCAAACTAAAAGAGACCAGTTTTTAACAACAAATGGAATAGTTGAATTTTTATTTGAAAAATTAATTTTCAGTAAGGAAAAAGAACTTTGTAGAAAACAGTTGAATCTTCTACCAACTTGTTGAATTGTCAAGCAAAAAGAAAATGAATTATCTACAAAAGAGTTTAATTTTCATCCCAAAATATGAATTTTCAACAGAAAAATTAATTCTCAACAAGAAGCTGAATTTTCAACCAAATAGTTAAATTTTCAGTTAAAAATATTATTTTTTTTTTGCAAAAAAAAACAAATTTTTAGCAGATTAGTTGAATTATCAATCTAGAAAGATGAAATTTGAAAGAAAAATGTAAAAGTTGATATTTCAAGTGAAAAAGATATTAACTTGAAATATAGAACAGTTGAATTCGTTAAAAAAATGAATTTTCATTAAAAAATCTGAATCCTGAACCTAATCATTCGTTTTCGAAAAAACAGTTGCATTTTTAACCAACAAGATTAAATTTCTACCAAATGAGCTGCATTTTCATCAAAGTGCATACATGTAAACCAAATAGTTGAATTTTCTATCGAGAGTTGAATTTTGAACTAGAAAAAGAAATTTTCTACAAAAAAATGATCCATTAAATTCTTACTAGAAAAACAAAATTTTCGACCTTAAAAAAATGAATTTTTAAAGAACGAAATAAATTTTTAACAAAAATGATGAATCTTCTAGTAAAAAAATAAATGTTCAACAAAGTAGTTTAACTTTATATTACATTTTAACAATTTGATGGACACGATAGGAATTCAACTAGTATTTAAAAATTGTATATATTATTGTAAAAATTAAAAAATATTTGTAGAGAGTAAAGTCAATTTGTGCAACAGAACAGAATTTTCATGTTGAATAGTGTTATTAGTTTATGAAATAAATAAAAGTATTTATTTCATAAAAATTTTTTAACCGATTTATGTACTATTTTATTTATAAAACCAGGGAAAACTAAACATGGAGTTCATCGCCATTTGCATTAAATTATTAAATACAGATGTAGCTTCATTTATTTTTTCATCTTTTCTTTTTTCATCTAAAGGAGGTACAAAATACTAGTTTTTTCTCAATTTTAACGCATCCAGTGAAATATTTCATAGGTTCAGAAAAATTTTCTTTCACGCATGGGTAAACGATGCCTTATTCACATCTTAAAACGAAATTTATGTTTAAGTCAAATGAACTTTCTGCGACATAGAAACTCATTGAAAACCAACCATTTTATTACCGTAAGCCGGGGCTAACCGGGATACCCTGGGGAAATCGGGCCACTCATAATTTCATATCTTATAATTAGATTTCTCTTTTTCTGAATAAAAATCCAAAAGATTTTTAATGTCAAATTTTCTTTTTGAAGTTGTTTGATTCAGTTTCGTTAGGAAGTTCTGATAAAAATAATATTTAGATAAGGTTGTTATTTCCTGTATTTTCATAAATCAATTAAAAAACGCTTGCAAAACTTTACTTGAAATTTTTTTTTATATTTATGTCACCTATCATACAGTATATGGTCTCAATAAATTTATCTCAAATTTTAAACAAGATATTTGGTTTTTGCTATAGAACGATTTTTATGAAAAGTTCCGAAGTTTCTTTAAATAATCCGTTAAGAAGTTTAAAAATCTCGATTTTGAAGTCCAAACAGGCAGAATTTTTTAAATTATTTTTTACTTTTTACTTATCATATTATTTTGAATTATTGATACAAATTTATATGAAATTTGTAAAAAATTAATTTGAATTTATGATATTTTGCCATTCAGTATTAGAGAATAGCGGCTTTTGCCTTTTAATTGAAAATGAACGCCCTGAGGAGCAATGAAGTACAATAAGGTGTCCTAAAAAACCCAATGTTTTTTGTTTTGAGCACGCATCCCCTGAACTTGTTCCGTTTGTTAAAAAAATAAATCCGTATTTTTGTTTTGTTTCAAAAAGATGTTTAAACCGTGTTTCCGGGACCTTAAACAGCCCCAAAATGATTATAACTATTAATTAACGTTAATTTTCGTGAAAATAACAAGTGATTCGCAGAAAAAATAACTGATAAAACTACCCTATAAATGGTAGAGTTCACAATAGTGATGCATTCGAGACGATTTCGAGAAAATTCGAGATTTTCTTGAAACATGTTCAGGTGAACTCGAAACTTCATGGAGGTCGAGAAGCTCGAATAAAAAGTTCCGAGATTCTCGACTCGAGATCTCGACATTTTTTATTCGAGATTCTCGATCTCCATGAAATTTTGGGTTCACCTGAACATGTTTCAAGAAAATCTCGAATTTTCTCGAAATCGTCTCGAATGCATCACTATAGTTCACAATTATGGGTGGTATTTTTGTTCCTATTGGTTCAAGTTTTTCCCCTCAGCTTCTGGTACCATCAGTTGTTTTTCCTGCCAAACACTTATTATTTTTACGAAAATTTACGTTAATTAATAGTTATAATCGTTTTGAGGCTGTTTATCCCGGGACCGCGGTTCAAACTTTTTTTAAATTAAACAAAAATACGCATTTATTATTTCACCAAATAAAACAAGTTTAGGGGGTGCGTGATCAAAAACAAAAAGAAGGTTTAAAAATGATATATTTGAAGCAGTTAAATACAATTATAATTCCTTCGTGTAATTTATTGAGATAAATCTAAACAAACATATCACACTTAGCCGGTCTTACGGTATCTTTCAATTAGTGACGGGAAGTAACTAGTTACTTTTTTTGGTAACGATAGTGGTAACGAATTTACTTTTGTAAATAAGTAACAAATCAGTAACTAGTTACATTTTTTTCTGAAACAGTAACTATAAAAATCGCTACTTATTTTAGTTACATTCGAGATATAGTTCACGAGTCTTTTTTCATGACAATCAATCAAATTTATTGCTTTTCCAACTATTTTTTCATTTTCAATATTCAAATTATAGCGGCTAGTTTTCGAATGATCCTTAAATACAGCAGGAACCATATTGAACTCGAGAAGGGGTAGCTTGAATCACAAAGTTTTCAAAAAATTATTGCTGTTAAAAATAAACAAAGAATGCACAGGACTGCCACTGTCTAATTTACTGGAAAAAGTGAAAGTCACCTATTTCATCCAAAAAAGTGACCAAAAGTGACTAATTTCTGACCCAAAAAGTTACTAAAATATGACTATAATGTCCTTTGAATTTAAACAAATTCAAAAGAATTCGTTGAAATAATTGATAAGAATTTCAGATAAACTTTAACGAATTTAAAATGATTTTCATAAAACCAATGAATTGAAAAAATAGAGGGAATTTACATGAACTTAAGAGGAATGAGGAGAATTAAAAAAGGTTCAACTATTTCCCTAATTTCAGGAAAATTTGAGTGAATTTAGACAAATTCAAAGGAATTCATTCAAATTCATTCGAATTCAAGTTTTTTGAAAAGATTTCAGCATAAATGAAAGAATTAAAAATCAAATAATTGCCATTGAAGTAAGTGAAATGGGAATCAACAAAATTCAAGGCGAATTCAATATTATTTACGTGAATTAAAAAATTGAAAAAATGAAGAAAAAAAAACAATTAATTGAATGTAGTTTGTGTGAATCTAGAGAAATTTGAGGAAAATGAGAAAAATTTGATAAAATTCATAAAAATTAAACGTCAATTACAGAATAATTCAAGTGGATTGAAAAATGTTCAAAAATATTTCAGAAATTTATTGAATTCAATAAATTTGGATTGAATTGCGAAAAATTCAAGGAAATTTTAAATATTCGAATAAAATGCCTAAGAATTCAATGTGAGTTTAAAAGACTTCAGGGTGAATTAACCCTTGCCAGTCACACGGGGTGTCTCACAACCCACAAGCTTTCCGATTATTTTCCGATTGTCTACGTTTTTTTTTCAAGTATTTTTTTTTGAATAGTTAAATTATCACTGTTAAGGTTTGAAAGCTAAATATAATTTTTCTCTATAAATCAAAAGGGTAAGGTGTAGGGTTTATTGTTGAAACCCGATTTAGCTTCTTTTGTACCATTTTTTTATTATTAATTTAGCGAAGGCAACTAAAAATGTTAAATTTAACAAGTGAAGTGGTACAGAAACGATAAGTTACGAAGTCGAAGTTTCGTTGAAGTTTTGTCCCAGTTGCTTGGGACGGAACTTTATTTTTGTATTGCCTTTAAAAAAAATTACTTTTTACTACAATTGTATTAAGCTAAAATTTTTCATTCCAGACAGCCTGTAAATGTTTTGAAATGTAAAAAAAATTTGCATATCGAACTTAGAACTTTTTTTATTCTTGGCTAGCTGATGAGCGCGAGTTCTGGGCTAGACCAGACTTTCTAGACCGAACTTACAACTTTTATTGTTCTTGGATAACTGAGCAGCGCCAATTCTGGGACAGACAAGAACTTCCAGACTAGACGGTCTAGATAAAGTCAGACCAGGGCCAGACTAGTGTAAGACCTGGGCCAGGTCAGATCTTCCAGACTAGACAGTCTAGATAAATCCAGGCCTGGGCCAGACTAGCGTCAGACCTAGGCCAGGTCAGATCTTCCAGACAAGACAGTCTATAAATTCACACCTGGGCCAGACTAGCGTCAGACCTGGTCCAGATCAGATCTTCCAGACTAGACAGTCTAGATAAATCCAGACCTGGGCCAAACTAGCGTCAGACCTGGGCGATGTGAAATCTTACAAGCTAGACAGTCTCGATAAATCCAGACCTGGGCCAGACTAGCCGCAGACCTGGGTCAGGTCTGATCTTCTAGACTAGACAGTCTAGATAAATCGAGACCTGGGTCAGACTAGCGTCAGACGTGGGCCTTGTTAAATCTCCCAAGCTATACAGTCTAGATAAATCCAGACCTGGACCAGACTAGCGTCAGACATGGGTTTGATCCGATCTTTCAGACTAGACAGTCTAGATAAATCCACACCTGGGCCAGACTAACGTCAGACCTGGGCCATGTCAAATCCTCCAGGCTAGACAGTCTAGATAAGTCCAGACCTGGGCGAGGCTAGCTTCAGACCTGGGCCATGTCAGATCTTCCTGACTAGACAGTCTACATATATCCAGACTTGGGCCAGACTAGCGTCAGACCTGGGTCAGGTCAGATCTTCTAGACGAGACAGTCTACATAAATCCACACCTGGGCCAGACTAGCGTCAGACCTGGGCCATGTCAAATCTTCCAGGCTAGACAGTTTAGATAAATCCAGACCTGGGCCAGACCTGACACCAGACTGCCAGGAAATTTTTCCATGCGGGAAACTAGGTCAAGCCCAAAATGAAGTTTTACACGAGAAACAAACAACGTTTTCTACTATGATAGGATTCAAAATAGAAAATTCGGAGAAAACTATAGAAGCAAGCCTAGTTGTCATTCTCAATTATTTCATATCGCATTTTTCATGTTTTAAATATATGAAAAACTTCAAAAACTTCGAAAACGATATCTTAGTATAAAAAAAATCTGCCCGCCTCGCGGGCACATTCTCATCGCGCGCTTCGCTCGCAAGTTTGAGCGCGCCTAGGGCACGCAACGGTTGGATCTCGCGCTTCGCGCTCGATTATGTATTCACCTCGCGCTACGCGCTCGGGCGTATCTACATATCGCTTTACCCTCGGTTCCTCTAGATTTTTCAACTTCGTGTTCGACTTCGTTGAAAAGAAAAAGTTTGTTTGCAAATATTATAAAATTATCAAAACCTCTACATATTAAGTGATTGTTAAATTATTTTTTATTTTAGACTGAAAAGGAACTTTATATACTCAAGGTTCTATCGACCTTAAGGAACACATTCTCATCCAGACACTCGCGCCTCGCGCTCGATATTTGATTTGAAAATCATTTGAAGCTTGCGTTGCACACTCGGTTCTGTGCACCGTATGATAGAAACAAAAAAGTTTGAGCGCGCACTTTGTGCTTCGTGTTATATGTTCTTCATATACAAATTACTAAATTTGTATTTGATTTCAAATGAAAAATAATGATATAATTTAGGCGACAAATTTTATTAATTAAAATTTTATTTTAGCTTGTGCCGTTTTTCAAAAAAGTTAATTTTTTCATTTTGAATATATTCTTACAACAAAAATTGATTACAAGTTTGTAAATCTTTTTTGAATGCACAATTTTTGTTCATTTATCTCTTTTCGTACCTTGCATTGTTTTTTCAAAAATTTAATTTTTTTTTTACTGTCAATGTTATTTTCACGAATAAAACGAAAACTACGCATCCTATCGAAACATGATTCACAACAAATTTGTACCTCTTCCTTAGATGAACAAATTTTGTTCTTGTCATTTTTTTTGTAGCTCGTGTTATTCATCTGAAAATTTGATTTTTCTATTTTCAATGCTGTTTTTTACGAATAAAACAAAAACTACGCGTCATATCAAAAAGTGAATGATAAAAAATTTGTAGATCTTTTTTAGGTGCACAATTTTTGTGGAATGATCTTTTCTCGTATCTTGCATAGTTTCACAGCAAAATGGAATTTTTGATTTTTCATTATTTTTTTGTGCGATCAAAATTTGAATTTTTTATTTTTCGAAAAATTCAAAAAATTGTTATGAAAATATTACAGAGTGTTCAAGAAGCAACGTTTTTCTCCTCTTGACTTTTTTTCATATCGTGCGTTTTTCGGCTTAAAATGTTCATTTTCGTTTGTTTTTTGGAATTTTGAAAATGCTATAACTCCAGTAATTTCTTTTTTATCACGAAAAGTCATCAGAATATTTTGTTCGTCATTTTGCGTACTACTAAAAACCGTACATAGAATTTTCAAATCTTCAAAAAAAGTAGTCTCAAAAATTTTCAAAATGTGCTCACTTTTTGAATTTTCATCCAAAATAGCTGGTTAACGAACTCGTTCTTTCTTTTTAGGCCATACAAAAGTGTGCCAAAGCTCAATCAAATCTGATCATTTTTTCGAAATTCATCGTGGCTACAGACAGACAGACAGACTACAGACAGACAGACACCTTGGTAAAAATCGTTTTTTCTAGCTCAGGGGGTCTCAAAACGTGGAGATTTGATGAAAAACGACTATGTCAAATTTTACATAAAACCAATACCTTCTCATTAGAATGAGAATGTAAAAACATCACACACAACATAAAATATAAGTTTATTCCTCATCATCATTTCTCTTAGCAGGAGGGTGAAGAAACAAAACGGGCTTTACCTGCAGTTGTCATATAATCATTTCTCAATAACCACTTCAACATTAACCACGTTTTTTTGCAAAATAAAATTTGTTTTTCTACAACCCTTATGAAAAAGAAGTATTGGTAAGTATTTCTCACATTCATCGATAGGCCAACACTTAAATTACTTAAAAGTGCAAGAAAACGATTTTATGATCTTCTTAGTTTTTTATGACACCATAAAATTGTATGGTTGAGAAAAAAATCAATTTTTCAGGATTTTATGAATATTTTCGTAAAAATCTAAAAAATAATGCAAGATAGAAAAAAGTTCTGAGGGACAGTTTTCTATAAATTTTTCATTCTATACATTAGGACGAATCTGGCAAAAAAATCAAGAAAAAACGGTGGAATTTTGAATAAATTGGCTTTAAATATTTTCAGAAAACTGCCGCCATTTTGTCACTTTTAATCTTTTCAAAAATATTCCAGCGAATTTTGCAAAGGGACGAGAATTTAAATCAGAACCGGACAGAAAAAGATAAATACCTATATTATAGTAAAAAACATTACACTATTAACAAAAATTTATAACATTTTTTGATAATCCGCGTTCTCAATTTTCACAAATCAAATACTTATAACTGTCAAATTTTTTTTTTCAAAAAATCGGTAATAATAATAATAATTCGGTGACTTGAGCATAAGCTGCCTGCGTGATTTGAAATAAATTCCATACTATATTAAAATAAAATTCTTAATACTGTGTGAATGTTCCTTTTAATTCTAACTAGAAAATTTTTTTCTTGCCACTAGAAAGTGGCCTTACGCCGCCAGTGCTTTGAAAAAAGTACCCTGGCGGCGCGGCGTCAGGGCACGCCAGGCCTCGCCTATACCACTTTTTCCAAAGGCGTGAGACCCAACTTTTTTTTGTAATATCTTCGTTATAATTAATCATTATTATTATTTAATTATTTCATTGAATAATTTTTGAATAATAAAATCTAATTTCTAAATACACTTATAGCGAAAAAATGTTTTTTTACGAAGATATTAACAAAATAAGGTTTAATATCATGCATTTGGACAATTGCTTCCACCTGATATCGCTACGAAGTGAAGTTAACTGGTGAATAACCCTGGTGTGTACACCAGGATACCCAGATGCCCACTACGGTAAATTTTTGCATTCAAGTAAAAATTAAAATTTCGCTCGGGGTCTCCGAATTTTTGTTATTTACCTCAATTCTAAGCAAATAGTGTATTACGAATTTACTTAGTAATTTATTTTCGCGAATACATACGTCGCGGACACACCCAGGGTACCCGGGTACCCACCATAAAAACATTCAGCTTTGAGTGGATTATTAATTTATTATCAAGTTATTTGATTCATGCACGTAGAATAACATAAATAATGATGAATTAAATAATTATTAATTAATTATTTGTTAAATTCTGTGTGCAGCAACCCGATGGGCAATATTGTGCATCGGGTTGCAGTGTAACCGTTCAGTTCGCGACGTCCGGTAGTAGCCAGAAGGTTAATTGTTTTAGAGTCTTGTGTATTCGAAAGTACATTGTGCCTTAGGCACTCACTTTTGATATTTTTTAATTATAATAAATTAGAAGAAAATGATTTCAATTGCATCATTATTTTAAAAATTGATAAAAGGGAGGTGGGTACCCGTGGGTACCCAACATAAAAAAATTCATCTTTGAGTGGATTATCAATTTATTATCAAGTTATTTGGTTCGTGCAAGTGAAATAATATAAAAAATAATAATTAAATTAATTATTAATAAATTATTTGTTACATTCTGTGTCCGGCAACCCGATGTGCAATATTGTACGTGCGTCGGATTGTAGTGTAACCGTCCCGTTCACGAGGTCCGATAGGGACAAAAGTTGAAATATTTTGGTGTCTTCTATATTTTAAAGTATTTTTTCCTGTGGCACTCACTTTTAATATTTATTCATTGGAATAAATGACAAGGAAACGACTTAAATTGCATAATTATTTAAAAAATTGAAAAAATGAAGGTGGTCACCCGGTTATCCCGGGTATATAACAACTGGATAAGTTTGGGTGTGAAAATACCTAATGTGTGCAAAATTTTTGAAACATTTCGTTACATCTCTTTTTTTGGGACAGAAACATAACTATAAAGTGATTTAAGAAAAAAAAGTGACTAAAAGTGAATTATTTTCCTTGGTATTTATTTTTAAAATAAAAAAAGGTAACGATAGTTACTTTCTTTTGCAAAGGTAACTAAGAAAAAAGTTACATTTTGAAACGGTAAAGATAACGGTAACTAGTTACTTTTTTCGTCATATAACAGTAACGGTAAAGGGTTATCCATAAACTACGTTACCAATTTTAGGCTTTTTGTGACCAAAAATGGAATAGCGAAATTTTCAGATAAAAAAATTAATTTATATAAAAAAAAAGAATTTTTAACACAAAATGAAATGTTAAACCAAAAGGTGAATCTTGAAAAAATATGAATTTTTTTCAAACTAGTTCAACTTTCAATCAAGTAGTTGAATTTTCAACTAAAAAAGAAATAATTTTTAACCAAATAGTTAAATATTGAACCAAAAGTTGAATTTTCCAGCAAGAAGATTATTTTTTTATAAAAAAATCGAATTTTCAAGAAGTTTGTAGAATTTTAAAGCCAAGAGGACGAATTATTTACAAGAAGGCTGAATTTCAGACCCGAAGAATATAATTTTTCAACAAAAAAAGTTAATTTTGTACCAAAAAGTGAACTTATAAAAAAAAATAGTTTAGTTTGTACTCAAATAGTTGAATTTGAAACAAAAATATGAACTTCTAACAAAAAGATTAATTTTAAACAGAATAGTTTAATTTTCTACCAAACTTTTGAATATTAATTTAGAACCAAACAGTTGCATTTTTAACCAAAAAGGAATGGATTTTCAACCAAGAAGATTAATTTTCAAGCAAAAAAATCAATTTTTATCAAAATGCATGAATCTCCAACTAGAAAAGATCAATTTTCAATAAAAAATATTAATTTTCAACTAAAAATGAAATAGTTACATTGTTAGTTAAAAAAATTAATTCTCATCCAAAAAAAAAAAAAAAACGAATTTTCAACTAAATAGGTCAATTTTCAACCAAAAAGATTAATGTTCCAGAAAGAAGATTAATTTTCTACCAAAAAATCGAATTTCCAAGAAGGTTGTTGAATTTTAAAGCCAAGAGGACGAATTATTTACAAAAAGGTTGAATTTTAGACCCCAAAAATATAATTTTTCAACAAAAAAAGTTAATTTTTTACCAAAAAGTGAATTTAAAAAAATAGTTTTATTTTTACCCAAATAGTTAAATTTGAATCAAAAATAGGAACTTTTAACAAAAATGTTAATTTTCAACAGAATAGTTTAATTTTCTACCAAACTTTCGAATCCTCAATCAAATCATATTAATTTGTAACCAAACAGTTGCATTTTTAACCAAAAAAGAATGGATTTTCAACCAAGAAGATTAATTTTCAAACAAAAAAAAATAAATTTTTATCAAAATGCATGAATCTCCAACTAGAAAAGATCAATTTTCATTAAAAATATTAATTTTCAACTAAAAATGAAATAGTTACATTGTTAGTTAAAAAAAAGTAATTCTCAAAAAAAAAAAAAAAAACGAATTTTCAACTAAATAGGTCAATTTTCAACCAAAAAGATGAAATTTCTAGAAAGAAGATTAATTTTCTACCAAAAAATCGAATTCTCAAGAAAGTTGTTGAATTTTAAAGCCAAGAGGACGAATTATTTACAAGAAGGTTGAATTTTAGGCCCGAAAAATATAATTTTTCAAAAAAAAGTTAATTTTTTACCAAAAACTGAATTAAAAAAATAGTTGTATTTTTACCCAAATAGTTAAATTTGAACCAAAAATATAAACTTTTAACAAAAAGGTTAACTTCAATAGAATAGTTTAATTTTCTACCAAACTTTTGAATCCTCAACCAAATCATATTAATTTAGAACCAAACAGTTGCATTTTTAACCAAAAAGGGTGAATTTTTAACTTAGAAGATTAACGTTCAACCAAAAAAGATAAATTTTTAACAAAATACATGAATCTGCAACTAGAAAAGATCAATTTTCAATAAAAAATATAAATTTTTAACTAAAAATGAAATAGTTACATTGTTCATTAAAACAAATAATTCTCAATAAAAGAAACGAATTTTCAACTAAATAGGTAAATTTTCAACCCAAATGATTAATTTTTCAGCAAGAAGATTAATTTTCTACCAAATAATCGAATTTCCAAGAAGTTTCTTGAATTTTAAAGCCAAGAGGACGAATTATTTACAAAAAGGTTGAATTTGAGAACCGAAAAACATAATTTTTCAACAAAAAAAGTTAATTTTCTACCAAAAAGTGAATTTAAAAAAAATAGTTTAGTTTTTACCCAAATAGTTAAATTTGAGACAAAAATATGAACTTCTAACAAAAAGGTTAATTTTCAACAGAATAGTTTAATTTTCTACCAAAGTTTTGAATCTTCAACCAAATCAGATTAATTTAGAACCAAAAAGTTGCAGTTTTAACCAAAAAGGAATGGATTTTCAATCAAGAAGATTAATTTCCAAGCAAAAAATATAAATTTTTATCAAAATACATGAATATTCAACTAGAAAAGATCAATTTTCAAGAAAAGATATTAATTTTCAACTAAAAATGAAATAGTTACATATTTCGTTAAAATAATTAATTCTTAACCAAAAAAACAAAAATTTTCAACCAAATAGGTCAATTTTCAACCAAAGAGATGAATTTTCAACTAAAATGATAAATCTTAAGGAAATGAATTTTCAACAAAAGTGTTCAACCCAAAAGATGATTTTTTTAACCCGGACGATTAATATTCTAAAAATGGAATAGTTAAATTTTCAACAAAAAACATTAAGTTTCGGCCAGAAAAGACGAATTTTTAACATCAAAAATTCATTTTCAAATATAAAAGTTCAATTTTCAATAAAAAGTATCAATTTTCAACCAAAGAGATGAATTTCCAACTCAAGTGATGAATCTTAAAAAAAAAATTGATTTTCAACAAAAGAGATCAACCCAAAAGACCATATTTGTCCCAAAATTTTTTTTTTCAAATGGAATGGAATGGAAACCGAAAGAGTCGCAATTGGTTGATGTTTTATGCTGAGAAGGTCACCAGCCTTCAGCAGCGTTGTATTACATAGGAGTTCATATGTTTCCATCTGCGCATTCCCGGCCCACCTCTAAACGAGGAGCCAATAAGTCTTTTTTTTTTTTTCTTTTTTTTTTAATATATGTATATATATTAATTTCGTCTATTTGGAGCATAGTTCTTTAAATATAAATGTAATAGTCGAATTTTTTCAGAGCAATTATTTTAGTAAATAAAGATCAAAACGCATTCTGATATAAAAGTCAGATTTTCAGTCAGAATAAATTGTTTGAATTATTATTATATTTTATTGTTTAAATCGTTAGAAATAGTATTGAGAACATAAAAACAATGAAATATTGTGAAAAAACACACCCGAGATGAAAAATAAAGTAAATAAGCAAAGTTTTGATGAGAATGTGCCCGCTTATCGGGTCGATTTTTTCACTGTTAATGTTATTTTTTACGAATAAAACAAAAACTACACATCCTATCAAAAAGTGACCCATGAGAAATTTGTAGATCTTTTTTGAATGCACAATTTTAGTCCAGCCATCATTTGTCGTATCTTGCATAGTTTGACCGTAAAATTCATTTCTTTGGATTTTTCATTATTTCTTGTGCAATAAAAATGTGATTTTTCGATTTTTCAAGAAAATTCCAAAAAGTCGTTCTAATAATCTTGTAGGGCGTGCAAAAAGAAACACTTTTCTTGTCATGACTTTTTTTCGTATCGTGCGTTGTTTGGCTGAAAATATGAATTTTCGTTTTTTCTTTTGGATTTTGAAAATGCTGTAACTCTGCAAATTTGCATTTGATCGAAAAATGTCATCAGAATAAAATATTTGAATTTTCAATTACTATAAGCGGCCGTACATATAATTTCCAAATTTTGAAAAAAACGGTCCAAAAAATTTTCAAAATGCCCTCACTTTTTTAATTTTCATCCAAAATGGCTGGCTAACGAACTTGACCTTTAGTTTGAGAGACTAAAAGAGTATAACAAAGCCCAGTCCAATCGGTCAATTCTTTCGAAAGTTATCGTGCTCACAGACAGACAGACATACATACATACATACATACATACATACATACATACATACATACATACATACATACATACATACATACATACATACATACATACAGAACGACAGACGCATTCGTGAAAACCTGTTTTTTTGGTTCAGGGGGTCTCAAAACGTGGACATTTGACTAAAACCGGGGGGGTCAAATTTTACACAAATCTAATACCTTCTCTAGATGAGAATGTAAAAAATGCATTGTCAACAAAGTAGTTCAACATTCAATCAAATAGCTGAATTTTTTAGCAAAAATGATGACCTTCTAACAAAATAGTTGCATTTCCAACAAAATAATAAAATTTTCAACCTAATACTTGAATTTTGAACCAAACTAGATGAATTCTGAACCGAAAATATAATAGTAGATATTTAAAAGTAGTTGATTTTTCTTGTTGGGTTCTATTAATTTAGTTCGCATTTAAGCGAAAGAAAAACAATAAAAAGGGGAGAAAGGGTATATTTTTTAAAAACAGAGAAAAAAAGGAGAATTCTTTAAAAATTTTCATCATTTAATGTACTAAATATTACCTAAGTTCGTAACCTTACTTCCGCTGACTTTCTCACTAACCGTAGTTTTTTGCGTGACCCTCCCCGAAAAAAACTTGGTAACATAGTTTATGTACGGCCCCTATCTAGGTCATTTTAGAAAGAAAATTACTCATCACCGCTTTCATAAAATAAAATAAGTATATGAAAGTACATTCTTTGAAAAAAAAAAAAAAATTGATTTGCAGTTCGAACTCGAAAGTTCATTGCCTCACTACCCGATTCGGGTAGTGTTTCTAGGTGGATATTCACTGCCAATGTGGGCCCACCACACCCACGACGGGCCAACAGCACGCAGTATTCCTGAACGGTCACCCATCCAAGTACTAACCGCGCCCAACAATGCTTAACTTCAGTGATCTTACGAGAACTGGTGTTTTCAGCGTGGTATCGCCACATTTAAAAAAATCAAATCGTGCAATAAAATTGCACAAGAAGGCTTAAAAAGAATTATGATATTTAAAAAACTGTTTTGAAAAATACTCAACAAATTCCATTTGTGCTAAAAAATTTCACAAAAAGATAAAATAAAATAAATATATTTTCAAATAACATTGTAAAACGGTTCATTAGGGATAGATATATGAAAATTGAAAAAAGAGGGAGAAAAAAACGAGAGAGAAATCCAATTCTTGAGTATTTGTTTTTTAAAAACAGTTTTCTAAAGAATATAATTCTTTCTAAGCCTTCTTGTGCAATTTTGTTGCACAATTCCATTTTTTTTTCAAAGTTTAAGTTTGTTTAAGGAATGTACTTTCAAATATTTATTAAAGAGAGACATTGAGCCATAGACCCTGTGTCTAGCGTTCGGTTCTTTTAAATTTGGCAAAGGTTCGATTCTTGGTCAACCGATAAAATAAGTATTAAAAGTTTGTTTACATTTCATTGATGATTTAAAAAAATTGCATCATTACACTTTCAGTGACATGTTGTTACAACAGACAGGTATTTTCTGTGAAACAGGTATAGCTTCATAGAGAAAAACAAGGTTTCGATTTCACGCGACTCACACAATCATCATTCATGTGCGAGGAGAGTGTAAACTGATGTAAACTCGTAGATTTATAGAGGTAGTATGTCAACTTTTCTCCTTATCTTTCCATCGTTTCTCTCGTTCGCACTCGTATTAAGTGAAACTGTGCTAAGAGGTAAAAGTTGAATCAGTCAGTAGGACGTCGAATCGTGCGAGCGAAAGCGAGAAGAAAGTTATTTGCCTGTAGCGAATGCAAACTATATATATACTGTATATGTATATATAGTTAAACACTTAACAGTAACTTCTCAAATCTCCACGTGCATCGCATTGCTTTCGACTCTATTTTTTGGAAAATTTTACCATTTCATTATTCTGGTTATCACGATCACAGATGCCGGAGATCACAGAGAAAGTAAAGTTGAACAACTTTCATTTTAACTTCTACACCATCAATTATACGATTATCTAGTATTCAATTCTAATCTTCTCATCATTTTTCTCTTTTATTCTCTTCGTAATTTCTTGAATAGATGTAACACATATAATTAATTTTTTGTTGGAACTAATAGCTAATGTACGAAACTACTGGATTATTTACTTTGAGTTTCTTCAATTAATTTAGACAGAAGGTTTTATAAAAAATGATAGCTATTAGTAGATTTGGAGATATGTGGAGTGATTTCATTTGAAGGAAATTAGGACAGATTTACTTTGTGGAGAATAGATCAGTTTTACGGTTATAAATATACTGTGATTTGTCTTTTAGGTATAAAAACAAGGTTACACCTAGGAGTTTCATTCAGAAAATAAATTTCTTCCAAAATGTTGAATTTTCCAACAAAAAAGACGCATTTTCTACAAAACAGTTGTGTTTTCATCCCCAAAATATGATTTTTTAACAAAAAAGTTCACTTGCAACAAAATAGTTGAATTTACAACTAAAGAAATAAATGTTTAAGTAAATTGATGAATCTTCAACCAAAAAATAAGTTTTTAACCAAATAGTGGAATTTTTAACCATAAAGATGAATATCCTGTAGAAGAAAAAATTTCAACAAAATACATTAATTTTCAATCATAAAGATGAACTCCTACAACAACAAAATTCAACAAAATGTATCACTTTTCAACTAAAAAAGATAAATTTTAAACCAGAAATAGAAAAGATAAGTTTTCAGTAAAGAAATAAATTTTTTAACGAATTTTCAACAAAATAGTTACATTTTCAACAAAACAAAATGAATGAAACAAAACAATTTTACGACTATTTGATCAATAAAGAAAAAAAAATTCGTCGAAAATATTGAATTTTTAAGCCAAAATGATCCATTTTCTATAAAATAGTTGAGTTTTCAACACGAAAATATTAACTTTAACGAAAAAGTAAATTTCCAGCAAAATTGTTTAATTTTAAAGGCAAACAATACTTATTTTCTAGAAAAAATAAAAAAGGTCAATTCTAAACCAAAAATAAAAACCAAAGAAATTATTTTTTAACCAAGGAGATAAATTTTCAACCAAGAAAAATAATATTCTGCCAAAAAAGATTTAGTTTTAACAAAATACATGAATTTTCAACCAAATAGTTAAATCATTAACGAAAAAGATGGATTTTCAACAAAAAATGGAATAGTTTAATTTTCGACCAAACAGATGCGTTTTCAATCAAGAAGATTAATATTCTACAGAAAAAGACGAAATTAAAAGAAAAACCATGAATTTTCAACTAAAAAAAAAGATTAAATTTGAACCAGAAATGAAATAGTTATATTTTCAGTAAAAAAAAAAGATTTTTAACAAAAACAAAAAATGAAGTTTCAACAAAATATATGAATTTTCAACTTTAAATAAAATAGTTAAGTATTCAGTTAGAAAAATTAATTTCAACTTCAAAAAAATTAATTTGCACTCAAATGAAAACGAATTTTCAACGAAACAGATGAATTATCAATTGAAATGATGAATCATCGTCAAAAAAGCAATGCATTTTTGACAAAGTAGCTCTGCTTTAAACGAAGTAGTTGAATTTTTAACCAAAAATTATAAATTCTCAACAAAAAATGTAATAGTTGTTACTTCAACCACAAAAGGTTTTAATTTCAAACAAACAAATGAATTCAACTAAAAAAGACGAATTTCCAACAAAAAAGTTAAATTTTTAACCAAGAATGATTTTTCAGTCAATTAACAAAACAATTTCATCCAAAATGTTGAACTCTTATGGCAAAAAGACGAATTTTCGACAAAAATGTTGAATTTTCAAACCGAAAATCTAAATTGTTAACAAAGAAAGTTAATTTTCATCCAAAAAAATTCAACGCAAGCAAATAAAGTTTCAACAAAAAAGTTGAATATTCAATAAAAAAAAGTATGAATTTTTAACAAAATATCTGAATTTTCAACAAAATAATAAAATTTAAAGAGAATTTTTGCCTTTTACAATTCAAATTTGTCAATTTTCAACTCTTTGAACTTTAAACATGTTCAATCTTGAATATTTAAATCTAGAAGTATTAATTGCTGCACAATTTGCAATTGATATTCATTTATGAATATTTAAATTCATAAAAATCACGATTTCAAATTTTTCCAATCCTTGTCGCTTGAAAAAAATGTTAAAACGTAATTTTTTATTAAATTAAGAGCTGCAAATGCGCCCTAAATTTGAAACCATTGAATCGCTCTATTTAAAATTTACGTTCTTATTTATTCATTCAATTTTATAACATATCATAGTTTATTTTTTCCACATTTAGTCGTAAATTTGCAAATTCTCGCGATTTTTAATTAGTTAATAGCTAAACGGTGCTAAGTCCACTTTTGACAAAATTGACTTTTCTTCAAAAATCATACTTTCTCTATTTTTACACCTATTTCAGTAAAAAATTTAAGTTTTGCAATTTTTACCCTAAAATTACTTAATTACAAGTGTTTATATATTTTAAAATTTAAAACAAATCACACTAAATGAATGAAGAATAATAAAACATTAAGTTTTTCAAAACAATTCTATGCATACAATATCCATGATTTTATCAATTATTTACAAATTGGAGATATTATTATAAAAATAAAAAAATGTACATTTTTTATAAAAAAAGCTTAAAACTTAGGAAAAATAATTATTTTAACAATATTTTAATTATTGAATTTTTTCTTATTGTCGCTTCTTACCAATTTTTTTAAATTGTTCAATTTTAATAAATGATCGCTTATTTTTCCTGGAAAAAGATTTCCAAAAACTCTACTCTTCCCAATTTTGACAATAAGTAAATAATTTTTAAATATAGTTATTTGTTAAAAAATGTTTTCCATTACAAAAAATGGTTTTAACGATTTTCGCCATAGAAAATATGATATAAAAATTGGAAACTGTAATGTTATGGAAAAATTTGTCCCCGAAAAAAAGCCAGGATTTTTTTAAAATTAATAATTTGTCAAGCATGGTTAATAAGCGATAGTAAGAAAAAAATCAACTACAAAAAATTGGTAAAATAGATATTTTGTAAGTTTTGAAATTTTTACATAAAAAATGTTTTTTATTTGAAATTACATTATCAGTAATAAGATTTTCATTTTTTATTATAGAAACACTATTTTTCCAGAAATCTGATTTTTGGTACTTTTTTAAATTTATAATACCAGGGTAAGAAAAATGGAGTTAAGTCCATCATTATTTCGTGCACATGTAGTGCATTAAATTTTCTAATTATAAGAATTATTTTAATTTTAATTAAAGGAATAATTTTGATTAAATAAATAATTTATTCAATTAATTCATATAACGTTGAATTTATTATTTTTGTTGATTGAATAATATTTAAAAAATAATATTCAAAAAATTATTTACTCAATCGATTGTAAATGGTTTTTCTAGAAAGGTTTCTTGTTTCTCCTGAAAAATTAAGCTGATTTGACTTAGTACCATTTAGCAGTCCCCGCTTCAATTGAATAATTATTTAATTGAATTTACTTTCTAAAATAATAAAATGTTTAACTTTGAAGGCTTTTCATGAATTCTGTATCAGCAGAATTTTATTGAGAATCAGGAACTTATTTTTCAAGATTTCAATCAGCGAATCATCAGTAGATAATCGAAACTGAGAGTTAGTGAAAATTTATTGAAATTTTAATTATTCACTTATTGATTCTCGGACAAAAAGAGGACTAAAATTTTGTGTATCTGCGTTACTGAAATTTTAGTATCTTTAAAAAACTAGTAAGGTGTGGAATTTCAGTGCATTTTCACTGACTCCAAGTGGATTTTTCACAGTTTTTATTGAATCTTGAAAAATAAATCACTGCTTTTCAGTTGAAATTCAATGCTATAAATACAAACAGATGAGAACTACAATTTTTGTACTATGTCGGCTTTTAAATCAAAATTAATTAATCGAAAGAATTTCGTTTTTAAATTCTTAAGTTTCTTATCCTTTCAATGAGATTGTTGCAATTTTTAACAATTTGAAACTTTTTTTTTAAGTTTCGAAGTATCAAAAAACGTATAACTTGTCATTCTTTAACTCTTGAATTGAAAAAAGTGCTTATTCCAGTTTTCATGAAAAATAAAGACCATTTATTTTGGTCAGTTTTTTTAATGCAAAATCTTTTCTAGGGAAATATACGAAAGGAAAACAATTGCAAACAGTTTTGTATTAAAAACCTTCAACGTCTCGATTTTGAACGCATAACTTAAAATTGTCAGTCTATAACAAAAATGAAAGCATGGAAAATGTGTAATTTATCAAAAAAAAAAATCCAATTGTCATGCAACCAAAGTAAACACCCAGATGATTGCATTTAAGCGAAATAAGGATCTTATGATACTTCATTCTCAATGCCTGTAAATTGGAATTTTTTTCTATTTAACTTTAAATCGCCTTTTTCTGTGTATGCACCTCATAGGAAAATGTTATATTAAATAAATTGTGAAAATGTGATAAACTGAAATACTTACAACCCTAAAAGTGAGGCCATTTTCTTTTCCATGAATATAGAAGCATCTGGACCCCTTTGAATCATGGCATCGCAGAACAACCTCTTGGCACATGGAGTATTCGTCCAATCACCAGCGGTATGACCAACTTCAGCAACTTCAGCATTTTCCAAATTCTGGAAAATATCATCCAATTCCTGATCACTCTCCATGCTTCTTCTTCTTCTACTAGACGTAACATCTTCTTTAATCATTTTTTTTCCTTCTTCATCAGATTTCTTGACAACTTCATCAACAACCTTCACCATCTTCTCTAGCGCTTCCCTATTTCCCACTTCCTCTCCAATATCTCCCTTTGCTAATCCGAATGGCACTGACCCATCCTCCACCAAAAAAATAGAATTATCTTCACTCTTTCTTTCCTCTGAACTTTTCGGAATTAAAAGTTCAGTTACGTCAATATTTCCCCGAGCAGGAACATCTATTTCTACAATTTCAGTTATGAGGTCGGCACCTTTCCGCTGGAATCTTTTGCTTCTTATAAAATTAAGTTCGTCAGATTCAGCTGTGAAGACATCCAAATTAGAACTTCTTTTCCTCCTATGGTTTGAAATTTGCGGCTCTGCGAAAGAAACTGATTCTTGATTTTGGGGAGTAACTTTAGGTTCTGTTTCTTGTAGAACCAAGAAGAAATTGCTGTTTCTGGAACTAGGCTGTGCTTTATTTTCTTGATTTGTTTGAGCCTCGCTTTGATGAAAAGCTAATTTACCATCAACTGGATGAATTTGAATATATTCAGGAACATCGTGAATAGAATCTAGAGCTCTAGTTTCTTCAGTCTCAACACCTTCATCATTAGATCTTTTTAGAACATCAACGTCTAGATATCTACCAACAGCAACAGCACCAATTCCAAGTGCAGCACCTGAGGCGACTAATCCAAGAGCAGGAATCAAAATTGAAGAACCCGAAGCAACAGTTCCTATTTTCTCTTGAGCTTCCTGACCTTTTGATAGTCCCAAATTTTGAGAAATCTTATGAGTTGCTTCCACCAAGGGATCAAAAACAGGCCTTGTCAGTTGGGAGACCCTTTCCACTCCAGTAGAAAATTGATTTTTCAAATTTTCAGAAATTTTCATCCAGAATGGTGCATCTGGTTTCTTTAATCCATAAAAGTGCTGATTGGGGTAGTAATTTTTAAGAGTGTAGGAATCGACGATATTTTTATCATTCAGGACGTATTTCTTTTTCTGTCGTTGTTCTGTGAAAGAATGTTGATTTTCTGGGAAATTATCCGGACGTCGCTTTTCATTTTTCAAAATTTTGGCCGGTTGTACTCCCAATTCAGGATGAGCATATTGCAAAACTGGAGCCCTGGCACCCGGTTTCAAGGCTAAGGGTGCAATTTTTTGACTTTCGGGAGTGTAGACTGGCGAATTTGGAAAGGTTGTAATACTTTCGGGATGTAGCATTCTTTTTTGGATGTTTGATCTGTAATTTTCGTTTTTGGTATCGTAGACGGCGGAGCGAAATCCTTCGCTTTGGTAGCTTTTAGGTTCCCACTCGTAGTATACGTTCCTGACTTCGTCGTCGAAATTTCTTCCATACCTAAAAACCATCCAAGAAATGGTATTAAAATTGCAAAAAATCTTTGAAACAAGTTAATTGTTAGTATTTTTAAATAATTTAGACACCTTTTGGATTGAAGTTAATTAAAAGAATATGGCATTCTTGAATACAAATGAACGATATCATATACATAATAAAGAACGTTGTCCTTGACCTGCAAATGTTTTCATGATAGTATTATTTGTACAATTATAAGATATTATTCTCATGTGTACAACCGACACCGTTCTCACTGTGAGACCAATTAGGTAGCAGTCAGATGGCACAGAATTAGCTTATCATTTAGAAAACATGTACTTGAACTCATAAATGAAAAATTGGAACGAAGTATAGCAGTTTCATTTCTCCTTCGATTTTATTTGACAAATGCCTAAAATAAAACACAAAACCTAAAAAAATTAATATTTCAACAGAATTCACAGCCCAAAATTCTGTTAAAATAGAAGAAATAGGATGATTTGTACACAAATAGGGGAATAAATTATTTTAAATGTTGAACAAAATGGTTGTATTTTCAACCAAGAAAGATGGGTTTTCAACCAAATATTTGATTTTCCAAGCAAAAGAGACGAATTTTCAACCAACTAGTTTAATTTTTCAACCTTTAAGGGTGAATTATCAACCAGATGGTAGAATTTTTTCAGCAGACAGTTGAATTTTCAACGAAGAAAGATGAATTTTCTACTAAAAATGATGAATTTTCAATCCAAAAAGACGAATGTTTTAATAAAGCAGTTGAATTTTGGGACAAAAAAGATGACTTTTTAACAAAATAGTTGAATTTTCAACAAGATAATTAAATTTTCAACAAAATAGTTGAATTCTCAACCTACAAAGCTGAATTTTCAACCAAATAGTTGAGTTGAAAAAAATCAATTATCAACCAAACAGTTGCATTTTCAGCCAAATAGTTAAACTTTCAGCAAAATAATTGAATTTTTTTATGAAAAGTTGAATTTTCAACAAAATAATTAAATTTTCAACAAATTAGTTTAATTTTTGACCTACAAAGTTGAATTTTCACCCAAATAGTTGATTTAAAAATAATGAATTATCAACCAAACAATTGAATTTTCAACCAAATAGTTCAACGTTCAACCAAATAATTGAATTTTCCAGCTAAAAAGACGAATTTTTTAAAAGATAGTTGAAATTTTCAATCCAAAATGACGAATGTTTAACAAAGTTAAATTTCCATCAGAAGAATTAAATTTTCAACATAATCGTTGAATTAAAAAAAAAATTAACAAGATCATTAAATTTCCAACAAAATAAGTAAATTTTCAAAGTTATAATTAATTTTTCATCTAAATAATTGAAATTTCAAAAAATAATTAAAGTTTCAACAAAATAATTACATTTTCAACAAAATAATTATATTTGTAACCAAATAGTTGAATTTTATACGAAAGTAATAGAATTTTCAACTAAATAGAGGGATCTTCAACTAATAAAATTTATTTTTTTAACACCGTAATTTAATTGAATAGATAATTTTTAAATTAATTTAGAAGGTTCAAATAAATTGTTGACTAAATTGTTGAATTTTTCACTAATAAACTAAATTTCTAACAATTAGTTGAACTTTCAACCAAATAATTGAATTTTTCTATCAAAAGTTGAATTTTCAACAAAATAATTAAATTTTCAACAATCCAAAAGGACGAATGTTCAACAAAGTTGAATTTCCATCAAAAGAATTAAATTTTTAACATAATCGTTAAAAAAAAATCAACACAATCATTAAATTTCCAACAAAATAAGTAAATTTTCAATGAAATAAGTAAATTTTTTAAGTAATAATTCTAAATAATCATCTATAAATAATCATCTCTAATAATCATCTAAATAATCAACATTTTAACTAAATAATTGAAGTTTGAACAAAATAATTAAATTTTCAACAAAATAATCATATTTTCATCCAAATAGTTGAGTTTTATAAGAAAATAATGGAATTTTAACTAAAGAGACGGATCTTCAACTAATAAAATTTATTTTTAACGCCACAATTCAATCAAATAAATGAATTCAGAAGGTTCAAATACATTTTTAACTGAATTGTTGAATTTTTCATTAATAAAATAAATTTCTAACAATTAGTTCTACTTTAAACAAAATTGTTGATCTTTTTACTAAAAAGGATAAATTTTCAACCAATAATGGAACGGTTAAATTTTTAGTTAAGAAAATTAATTTTCAACAAAAAAAAAAACGAATTTTCTACAAAATAGTTACATTTGCAACCAATAAGATAAATGTTCATAAAGTTTGTTCAACTTCCAACCAATTAGTTGAATTTTCAAACAAGAAAGATAAATTTTCAATGAAAAAGTGGAATTTTGAGATAAGAACGATCAATTTTCAACCCAAAATATAATTAAATTTTCAGTTAAACAAATTTATTTTTCAACAAAAAACGAATTTCCAAGAAAATAGTTATATCTTCGATCAATAAAAATTAATTTTCAACGAAGTAGTTCAAGTTTCAACCCAGTATTTTGAATTTTCAACCAAAAATGATTCATTTTCAATGAAAAATGTAGTGAGTGAATTTTCAACCAAAAAGGACCACTTTCCAACCAGTAATGGAATAGTTAAATTTTCAGTTAAAAAGATTCATTTTCAACAAAATAGTTCAATTTTCAACCAATAAAATGAATATCTAACAAAGTAGTTCAACATTCTATCAAGTACTTGGATTTTGAAAGAAAAACGATCACTTTTCAACCAAAAATTAAATGAAATATTCTGTTTAAAAAGCTATCTTTCAACCAAAAAAAAACAACGAATTTTCAACAAAATAGTCCCATCTTCAATGAATAAAATGAATTTTTAACAAAGTAGTTCAACTTTTAAGCAATTAGTTTGAATTTTCACGGAAAAAAGATGAATTCTGTACTTTAGTTTTGCTTGTATATTCCTTTTCATAAATAAAGGGTTCACTTTCAACTCTATTGATTTATTTATATTCTCATTCAATTTATTTTAGTTTTTAAGAGAAATTATAGACCTTTGAATAGGATTAACCATCGCCCAATTTAAAATTTGTTAATATATTTCAGAATTTCTTTAGAACTATTTCATTTGTAACTTTTTGTCTTCGTACTAAGTGACAGTTCAAGCAGTTCCTAAGAGCGTGACGTATTTTTTGAACAGTGCCTAAATGTGATTTCTATAAATCCAAACTAGTGACAAAGCGGGGTAGAATCTATTACTAGTAAAAAACCAAAAACATTGAAACAATAAAATTAAATACCTGCGGTTAACATCTTTGAAGAACCGTTCGAACCTCTGTCTTTCGACAAGATTATCAGAAGAGTAGTAAATTGTGGATGGTTCCACAGTGACTGAAATGGCATCATCGGGGATCAACTTGTTATTAATAACTCTAGCATTACGCCAAGTTTGAATTTTATCGATTGGTTCATCCGGTACTCTTGTGCCATGAATCACAGGAGTACCATCAGCATCCAAGGTCATGGGTGATCGTTTCGGTATTGACTTAACATTCAACACCGATCGCACCGTCACTTCCGGTGGTACATTCTTGGATTCACGATTTTTCATTGTATTAGCACCAATATTGGTCCTCGTCAAAGGTCGTGGCTCATGTGGCAAAAAGGCATAATTGGCAGGTTGACTGCCAAAGAGCTTTCCGGAAACTTCTTCAGTTGAATCCAATTTTCTTTCATCTCGATTTTCAACATTTCTCGCAAACACCAAACCATCTTTCGTAACTTTTGTTTCTGAAGGAACTGGTTCCCAATGAGGATTTTCTTCGGTAGTGAGATCTTGGACCTTCAATGCCCTAGCACTTTCACCTATAGGTGTCCAATTTCCATAATCAATAGCTCTATTATTATTCTGGTTTCGATCTTCAGCAACTTTTTTGTCACTGAAGTTTAAGCTTCTGAGTTCTGCCCCATCTTCATAGCCCAGTTGAGAACGTATCCTCTGAATTTGAGCTATTTCGAGTGGCCTGACATCAGCTTGACTGTTACTACTCCAATTTGGGGTCTCTTGATTCTGGAGATTTATACGAGTCGCGGAATTTGATGTGTTTTCTTTCGCTTCATGATTTCTGATACTCTCTTGAGTACTTTGCGACGATTGCAAGTTCTTAAGGTCATCAAAAACTGGTGATTTCTCTCGTCTCTTGACGATCAAGGTCGCCAAGTTACCTTCATTGGTCCGTACTTTAATTTCTTCAGTCTCGCCTGGAAGACTTCTTGATACCTTTAGCATGGTTCTGGTGTAAGTGGGTTTCGGGACTTCGGAACATTGATAGCCAATGATGCTTGTCAGGAAGATGGTCAAGTAGAGTACCTGGAAAAAGGAAAATTATTAAATAAGAACAAAAAGCGGGCATTAGACACTTTATTACTGTCTTTTTTTTTTAAATTAATGAAAGGTATGCCTAAGGAAACTGCTCTTCCTAAGAAAAGAAATCAATCCATCTTAAAAAATATCAAAATGAAAGGCGTAGTACAGATACATTAGGGTGGGTCAAAAAAACAAAATTATGAAAATCGAAATTGCAACTGGTGTGGACTGATGAAGGCCTTTAGCTAGCGGGTTAGCAGAATGTGCTTTAAAGGACTCCTGTTTTAAGAAACAACGTTAAAATCTATAGAAATGACAAAAGAATTTTATCAGGAATTTGAGCCTTTTCTACTGGCGAAAAAGCATTAGAAAAAAATTTGATGAGTCTGAGAAATAATGAATGTAAACAGTTTATATCAAATTTATTGCCAACGGCCATACCACGCTGAAAAACCCAGTTCTCGTCAGATCACTGAAGCTAAGCAGCGTTGGACGCGGTTAGTACTTGGATGGGTGACCATTCAAGAATACTGACATGAGTGCTGTTGGCACATCGCGGGTGTGGTGAGCCCACACTTGTAGTTATTTATAACTACAAGAAAAACCTAGAAACACTACCCGAATCGGGTAGTGTCACGCCTACCCTGAAAGGGAAATGGTTTAATGGTATATATATATATTGTGCTTTCATTCTGTAATATTTTTTATAAATGATGAAAATTCATACCTTAACTTTAGAATTAATATATGATATTTTGGTAAAATATATTGACAATTAAAACGTTGCATTTTTGTTAAAAAATATCAATTTCCGACAAAAACACTAACCCAATCTGAAATTATTCAAAACTGTAAATTTAATTTTTGAAGTCAAAGACAAATAATTTTTTTGAAAATAACCGATTTCCGGTAAAAACCGCTAACATTTCCTATTATTGTACAAATATTGTAAATATTCTTTCAAATTTTTTTTGTTTGAGAACGGGATATATTCAAGTTGGGATTTTTTTTAATCACATAAATTTCCTCGTGAGATTCAATTCGATGACTATTAACTTTCCAAAAAATTATTTGCCATCGGCGACCCATTTTCGAAAAAATTAACTTTTATACATTTTTCTTTTATGGGTTGAAATGTTTATTTATTAAATTCTCATCTGAAATTATGTAAATATTAGATTTTCAGCAAAAAATTTTCTTCCATTTTCAATTTTCTTCAATCTTTAATTGATGAAAATTCAATTTTCTTCCATTCTCAATATTCTTCAATTTTCAACTGTTGAAAATTCAATTAATTTCGACGAAAAATACTAAAATAAGCCAAAATTGTTAAATGATTATAAATCTGGTTCAAATTATAATAATTGTTGTTCAATAATATTAGATTTTAATGTAAAATGCCAACGTCACTTGAAATTGTTTCGAAATAATGATTCTTCTTTGAAATCTAATGATTTTGGAATAAAAATTTCAATTTCGGACATAAAGCGCTAACAGAATCTGAAACAGTTGAAGCTTTCAATCTTCATTCTTTTAAACAAAAATAACATAACATATAATTCTTAAAAAATTGTAAATATTCTTTGAAATCTAATTTTTGTTTAACACCAATAATTACCATCGAAAAACAATAATAGATCATAGCAATCAGTCGATCCAGATTGTACGTCTTCTTTGAAATTTAATGATTTTTGTTAGAATAACCGATTTTATATAAAAATATTAACATAACTTTGAATTGTTCAAAAATTGTAAATCTTCTTCGAAATGTATATTGAAAACCGCTATTTTAACCTACAATTGTACAAAAAAATTATATATTTTTTGGAAATCTATAATGATGTTTTACTAAGAATATCGATTTCTGGTTTCAAACGCCAACATAACCTTAAATTGTCAATAAACTTGTGAATCTTCTTTGAAATATAATTTTTCTAAATATAAAATACCGATTTCCGACCAAAAACACTAACATAACCCAAAATTGTTCAAAGATTCTAGATCTTGCTCATATTACAATTATTTTTGTTTTAAAATTCGCAACGTCAAATTATTAAAAATTATGAATATTCTCTGCAAATCTAATGATTTTTGAATGAAAATGTCAATTTCCCACTAAAAACACTAACAGAGTCCGAAATTTTTCAAACTTCTGAATTCTACTATTTTAAACAAAAATCATTAGATTTGAATCTAATTATTTTTGTCAAAAATACCAATTTAAAATGAAACACACCCCTGGTAGATATTTGATTCATATTTTAGGGGTGAGTTTCTACTATTATAAGACTAATTTACCCCAAGTGCCAACTTAAAAAAAATTGGTTACAAAAGTTATACAAAAAATTTGAAAAATCAAAAAATTGAATTTTTTCGAAAATGGCTGAAGCAATTTCTCTGGTTCAAATATATATTGCACAATATATCACAGCGATTCTGATTCTAATTGCCAGAATTGACTTTCAATTTTTTTTCAGAACCGCTGTGATATATTGTACAATATATATTTGAACCATCGAAATTGATTCAGCCATTTTCGAAAAAATTCAATTTTTTTATTTTTCAAAAAATTTTTATAATTTTTGTAAAAAAATTTTTTTTCAAGTTGGCACTTGGGGTAAATCAGTCTTATAATAGTAGAAACTTACCCTTCAAATATGAACCAAATATCTGCCAGAGCAGATCAACCATTCTTACCCGGCTATGGCCTTTCATAATTTTTTATTAAAAATAATGATAATTTCCAACGAAAAACACTAACATAAAATAACAGAAAATGGTTTAGAATTGTTAATCTTCTTTAAAATTTAATGATTTTTGTCTAGAATCGCCAATTTCATGTGAAAAACGTAAATATAACCTGATACTGTTTACAAAATTTAAATTTTATGTGAAATCTATATTGAAAACCGCTAGTTCAACCTACAATTGTACACAAATTTTTTAACTTTTTTGAAATTTAATGATTTTTTACTTAAAAACTGTCTTCAAGTGTAAAGTTCCAACAAAACCAAAAATGGTTCAAAGTTATGAATTTTGAAAATTCGATGCCAAGCAATATCGCCTGGCCATAAAAATGGTATTGTCTTGCAGAATTTCTCTTTTATATGAGCCCAGATTTAGATGAAAATTGGAAAAATTTTAAAAGGTGCCTTTTATAATTGGAAAATGCCGTATTTTTGTTTACTTTGAATTTTTCACCAATTTTATATTATATAAATTTTACTGTTATGTACTATTGAAATAATAAAATTTTACAATTTTGAATCCTTTCAAATACAATTTTTTTTATTTAAGCCATTCAATATAAACTTGTTCAATCTCAAAATTTTTATTTTGAAATTTTGTCTAACTTTTCATATGTTTCAAATTAACAGCCTATTCATTTTTATACCTAAAGTTTAAAATTGATTAATTTTGAACTCTTGGAAGTTAATATTGTTCAATTTTTGAAGTGCCGAATTCGAAACTTTTTCCAATTCAAATAATTAATTTTGTTATTAATTTTTGACTATTTTCATAATAGACGTTTAAATAGAATTGGTTTATTCTAGATGAATAAATTAGATTGTAAATTTTATGTGCTTCATTTGGAAATACTTGGAAATTATCAAGATTTTGGAATAAAAATTATTAAATATTGAAGATTTCATCTTGAATACTTCGATTTCAAATCATTATATTAAAAAAATGTTAAATACAAATTTTGAGCATTGCATTCTGAAGATGTGCATTTTTCAATAATTTTAACAAGGAAAATTGTTTAAATTCGAAGTTTTTTTTAAATATCTTTAATTGCTTCAAACTTGAAATTATTCAATTATCTACGCATCAAATTTTGAATCATAAAAATCTTTACGTCAAAAATGTTGTAAGGCAAATGTCTCAGTAATCGTGACCATCCCAATAATCATAAAACTTGGTTATAATTTAAAGACATTGTTAAGAAATATGTTAAAAGTAATATTTGATAATGAAACTTATTTATTTATAGCATTTTACAGTATCAGATTAAATTTGAATGCATTCAATTTAAATAAAACGCAAAAAATTGACGTCACGATTACTGGGACGTTTACCTTGCGCCAAATAAAAAAATTGAAAAATAAAAAATCTTGAAGTTTCAATCTGAAATTGTATTTACAAATTATAATTATAATGTAGAGGTTTCATACGATATTATTTATTCCTCAAGGCTTGCTATATTTAAAATCACGTTTTTTTAAAAGATGCTACAAAATAGAAATGAAAAATTATGAAAGTAATAGTTGTTCCTAAAACTGTGATATTCATAAAAAATCTGTTTGTGAAACGTCAATAATTCTAATATACGGTTTCAAATTATTAATTAATTTCTCAAAAAATCACCTGAGAACAGAAGTATAATATTTTCTTACTTGTTATGTTTATTAGACAATTCTTTACAATGCTCTAGTTATTCATTGTTACGGTTTAAATTGTCAAACTCTTTCTTGGGAAAATGTTCACACAATGTAGATAAAACTTTTAGTTTCAAATGTTTTTCACAAAAAGCATCAAGTACAGTTACTTCGTAAAGAAAACGAAAGTTACTCTCCATCTTTATACCTTAACTACGAGCGCAGAGATGACGTAAAAGTGACTAGAAAACTGAACGATGGAGTCTAGCTAAAACCTGTTTTCGGGTCTTGTTCTTGAAACACTTTATAAAGCCTATTTTCAATTCAATTTTATTAAAAGAAGTATATTAGCAGAAGTATATTATTAACAAAATTTTTAGTTTTTATATTATTGATAAATAACGGTAAAAATGTTTAATTAAGGTATTAAAAGGCTCAATTGGCTGTTTTAGTTTATTTCATTAACAGAAAATTCCCGTTACAGAACCTAGAAAAATGGTGATCATAATTATATTTAATTGGTCAAATTTGGGTACATTATTTTTCTCCCTCTTCATCTAAAAAAGTGATAGGTGGAACGAAATTACCGAAAACCTCGGACACTTTATTGTCGACTACCTGATTGGTTGCATACTGCGTGAAAATTGCTGTAAGTGCCAGTTTTCAGTTAGTTCTTTTGGATTTTTTGGAATTTTGTAGATCGTAATTTCCAAATGAGGAATTTTAATTCTACAACTTTATTTTTGAAAGATGAAATTAAAATTGTAAATGATCATTTAATAAGGAAGGCAAGAATTCCATTCTTAACGTTTTGACTTAATGTTTTAAGAATGACAAAATGATCCTATTCATAACCGCTTCACCATATTAAATGAGGTAACATGAATTTATCTATTAATAAAGATTAAGAATTTTCTGCACCATCAATTTAGTAAATAGAAATAAATCTGTTCTTAACATTTTTGTGCCACACTATAATTTTTAAACTTTTTCACACTTTCAAAGATAGATGAGAAAAATGGAATTATGGAAAAAAACGTAGAATAGCGTAATTTACGAAGGTAAAAAAAATTACCGTTAATAAAAATTCTGGAAAAATGTAAAATTATTCAAATTTTATTAGTTTTATTTTAAAACATTAATTTCAAGCTTCGAAGATTTTAAAATATGTCAATAAAAAATCTGGAAAGTTTTAAAATAATTTAATTTAATTTTTGCAGGGTCTTAAAAAATATTAGGAAAACTTTGAATTATTTTAAAAGATGTTTCAAAGTTTAAGAAGTTTCAAAAAGATTCAAAAATAATTTTAAACTTCAATTGATTTTAACCCATTTTAAAAATGTAGATTTTTGAAGATTTCGAACAAAAAACTTAGAAGCTTTTCAAGAATTTTGAACAGTTTCAAAAGAATACAAAAATTTTCTTAAGATTTATGTGATAATTAAAAATAATTGTTCATCTAACAAAATTTATTTGAAGAGAATATTTTAGAAGATTTTAAAATATTAAAACAGATTTTCAAAATTATCAAAAAATAATCTGGAAGATTTTCAGGAAATTTGTTTACTTGTGCAACATTTTTTCAAAGTCTTAGGAAAAATTCGAAGCGCATTGTGTTAGTGTTTGAGTCGGAAATTGACATTTGTATTGGTAAATTATTAAGAAGAAGGTTCATAATTTTTTTACAATTTTAGGTTACATTGGAATTTTACATCGAAAATTGGCATTTTCAAACAAAAACTATTATAATTTGTACAAGATTTTGAATTTGGTATTTTGGTATTTGATTTTGGTATTGAAACATACGTATTTCCATTGTCATGTTTTTATTATTGAAAAAAAGTGCGCATACTATAAAAAAAACAATTTTGTTATTAAACAGTTTATTGCACCTTATCTCGTTTTTCCATAAATTTAGTTGATTTATTTTCAATGTTATTTTTTTTATTTAAACTAAAAATACGCATCCTAGCGTAAAGTGGTTTTGAGAAAATTTGTAGATATAATTTAGGCGAAAAATTTTGTTAAATAAAATGCTATTGTAGCTTATGTTCTTTTACCAAAAAGGTAATTTTTTATTTTAAATATATTTTTATAACAAGAGTTTATAACAAATTTGTAGATCTTTTTTGGTTGAACAACTTTTGTCTTTTCATTTTTTTTTCGTCTCTTATGTCGTTTTTCCAAAAGCTTAATTTTTAATTTTGTTTTTTACGATTAAAAGAAAATCCACTTGTTCTATCTTAAAATTATCCAGGACAAATTTGTAGATCCTTTTCGGGTGAACAACTATTGTTTCCTAATTTTTTTCCGTACCTTGTAGTTTTAATGTAATTTTTTACGATTAAAACAAAAACTACGCGTCCTATCAGAAAATTATTAATGACAAACTTGTAGCTCTTTTTTGAGTAAACAAATTTTGTCTATTTATTTTTTTTTTATCTTGTGTCGTTTTTCTTAAAATTCAATTTTTCTATTTTCAGTGCAGTTTTTTACGAATAAACCAAGAACTACGCGTCATATAAAAAAGTGATTTGTAACAAATTTGTAGATCCTTTTCGAATACACAATTTTTATCAAATCATAAAAAAGTGCTCTCAAAAATTTTGAAAATGTGCTCACTTTTGAAATTTTCATCCAAAATAGCTGGCTAATGAACTTGACCTTCATTTTAGGACACTTGAAGAGTATACTAAAGCCCAATCCAATATGTAAATTCATTCGAAAGTTATCGTGCTAACAAACTAAAAATCTACAGACAAACACACAGGCACACAGGCAGACAGACAGAAACTTTCGCAAAAACACAAATCTAATATCTTCTCTGATAAGAATGTTTGTGTTTGTGTTCAATTTTTATTTCTTAGGATTTTATACCGGAAATCGGTACTTTTAATTTAAAAAAATCATTAGATTTCAAAAAAGATCAAAAAGTTTGGAACAATTTTAGGTTATATTCGCGATTTTTTACTGGAAATCGGTGAGTTTAAACAAAACAAAAAAGATTTTACATTTAAAAAATTCAACGGTTTTATTGTCTATGTTATATTGTACATAAATATTATATATATATATATATATATATATATATATATATTGATTCTGAAGTTAAGTTAGTTGTCTTGCCAAAAATCATATTTCCGGAAAAAGTGGTTTTTCTACAATTTTCAGAATAAAACTAATATTACAGATGATATCATTTGAAATAAAAAACATTATATTTAATGAAAAAATGGTAATACTTGCAAAAATATTTGTTTTAACAATTTAATTATATTTTATCATCGCTTCTTACCAATTCTCGAAAAATGGTGGAATATAAATAAATGATGGCTTATTTTTTCGGGGAAAAAATTTTCTGCAACTATACTTTTTCCAATTTGAAAGTAAATTTTTCTATGACTTGAAACAATAAGTTATAATTTATTATGATTCAATCCTTTTTTTAAATTGGTAAAAAGCGATGGTAAGAAAAAATTGAATGACAAAAAATATTGATAAGATAATTTTTTCCATGAGTTGTTAATTTTTTTCATAAAAAGTTTTTTTTCTTCATAAAACATGACTGATAACATCATTTTAATCCTTAAAATCATAGAAAACTTTTTTGCAGAGACCTGATTTCAGGCAGAACTACCTTAAGACTTTGAGTTTCATCAATTATCAAAAATATTGTTCTTGTTTTTCTATTCTTTCAGATAATAGATAGTAGGAAATGAAGAATTTTTGCATTAATCATAATTTTATATTTTAATTTAAAAACTTTTGCAAAACAAAAAATTTTAATCTCGCGCGCGTTTGTTTTCATGTAAATATAATAACTCTTTTGACTTAATCAAATTAATTATAGATAATAATAATATTAGGCCTAATAATTATAAAAATTATAGAAATAACAAATAATATTAAAATTATAATAAATTTTTTTTTTCAAATCTATTATTATATATTCTTATAGCTCGCAATAATTACAATTATAAAAATATATTATTTTTCAAGTTCTTCGCTTGCATAGGATTCATTACGTGTCCCGTGAGAATAAAAGGTCAAAAGCAAATGTTTAGATTTAATTTAGGCAAACAATTTTGTTATCAAAATTTTAGTGTGCCTTGCATCTTTTTTCCAAAAATTTAATTTGTTTATTTGTAATGTCATTTTTCGCGGTTAAAACCAAAACTTTTCCGCTTTTCCAGAATTTTTATTTTTTTATTTTCAATGCATTTTTACGATTGAATCAAAAACTACAGCTCCCCATCAAAACAGGATCACAAAACAAATTAGTAGATCTCTTTTAAGTGAATAACTTTTGTCAATTGATTTTTTTGAATATTGTGTTGGTTTTCCAGAAATTTAATTTAAAAATTTTTTGATGTTTTTTTTTTAGAATTGAAACAAAAACTACGCGTCTTATAAAAAAATGATTAACCACAAATTTGTAGATCTTTTTCGAATGAACGATTTTTTGTATATCGATCTTTTTTCGTATTCTGCATCATTTTTCCGAAATTTTTTACGATTGAAGCAAGAAATATGTGCCTTATGAAAAAAGTGGACTCTAGAATATTTGTTTATCTTTTTAAGATAAATAATTTTCCTTTCCAACATTTTTTTCATATTTCGTATAGTTTTCCTGGAAAATGGCATTTTTGATTTCTCAAAAAGCATTTTCGATGGATAAAACCAGAACCGTTAGTCAAAAATGACTGATTAACAAACGTGTTCCTTCTTTTCATGCCTTAAAAACGTGTGCCAAAGCTCAATCCAATCTGATTAGTCTTTCGAAAGTTATCATTCCTACAGACTACAGACCAGACACCTTTGTAAAAGTCATGTTTTCTGACTCAGGGGGTCTCAAAACGTGAAGATTTGATGAAAATCGACGACGCCAAATTTTACATAAAACTAATACCTTCTCATTAGGATGAGAATGTAAAAAAAAATCTAGGAGGTCTTTTTGAACCAGTTAACCACTAAATTTCCAAATCGGTTGTCACGCGTTGTGATTCATATGTTAATTAGTGCATGCACACGTACTTTTTAAACAATATGAATACGCGATTGCATTTAGTGGTCGTAAATAGTGCATGTGCACGCACGTACGTGCAACCATTAAATTTGTTGCGCTTAAGTTCTACTGTACGATTCACTCATAGCACGTGAAATGAGTCTCAAAAGGTTTTCGAAAGTCGGCCTCGCTATGTTGCTACGCGAAAAAGGTTTTGAACACAATTTTCCATCATTCGCGCCTTGTCATGGCTATATTTGATCAATGTCCAATTTCACTTTTGAAAAGAGTTTTGATAAATTGAGGGTCAATGAGTAGAATGATTATACATTATTATTTTTATGTAGGTATTATAAGTAGGCTACAACGAGGAGAGTGTCTATGATTTGTACAGAAATCTGTATGTAAGCGGATATGCCATGTAATAAAGTTTCTTTTATATTAAAAATTCATTTATATATTTTAACTACGGAATTTATTTTAACTAAGTTAAACGAAAAGTGGAATAAAATCTAACAGCATTTTCATCGAAAAATAATCAAAATAATTTGATGGTTTTACTTTATAGTGGTTCAATCTCGACCATTTTAAAATTGGTATGGTGGAATCAACACTTTAAAAACTGAAATTTTGCAATTTTCAATATCAAAAGTTAAATTATCTAACGTTTGATGATTAAAAAGTAAAAATTATTCAAATGGTGATTCTTCGAAGTTTACACTTATTCGATTCTGAACGATCCTATCCTATCTAAAATAGGTGGAACGAAATTCTTGAAAAACCTCGCACTCTTTGTTGTAGAATACCTGATTGGTTGCATATTGGGAAAGTATGACTTTAAGTGGTTTTTTTCAGTTTGTTCTTTTGAGTTTTATAGAATTTAGTAAATCACAAATTTTCAAATGAGGAATTTTAATTCTAAAAATTGATTTCTACAAGAGAAGATTTAAATTGTAAATGATTATTTAATAATGAAGACCATAATTTTTTTCTTCACTTTGTAACCACATGTTTTCAAAATGACAAAAGGATTCTCATCATAACCTCTTACCATATTAAATGAGGTTGTATCTATTTATCTATTAGGAATTTTCTGCACAATAAGTTCAGTAAATCAACATTTCCCACTGAGTAATTTGTCAAATTTTTCACGCTTGCAATGAGATTTAAAACATTTTTAAGAGAACTTTAAATTATTTCAAAAGCTTTTTCAAAGTTTTTAAAGTTTTTGAAAATAATTTTGAATTTAAAAACATCTGAAAGAATTTTCAACTTAAAGCTTCCAGGAAAAATTGTAATTGATTTTTTATTTTGAAAAATTAACCGTAATATTTGAAACGATTTTAAAACAGTTCATATGCTTTCCTATCACTTCGAAAAAAATGTAGAAGAGTTTGAGACAAAATGTTCAAATTTGTTAGATTACAAAATTTTAGACAAAATTCGAATAAGTTTAAGAGATATCTAGAAGTTTTGAAAAGAATAAAAAAAAAACAATTTTGAACTGAAAAAGATTTTCAAAAATTTAAACGAAATGTAGATTTTTGAAGACTACGAAAAAATTTGGAAGCTTTTTGAGAATTTTGAAAGGTATAAAGTATATAAAAAAATTTTCTTACGATTTCCAGAAAAATTTTGTATCATGTTTATTTTAAAACAATATTTAAAAATATTTTAAAACATTCCAAAAGATTTTCAAATTGTTTTGACCAATCTGGAAGATTTTGCGGCAAATTTGTCAAGTTTGCAAAATCTTTTCAAAAATTTAGGACAGATTCGAACCATTTTAGAAGATATTCAGAAGTTTTGAAAAAAATTTAAAGAATAATTGAAAATTTAAAAAGATTTCTAAATACTTAAAACAAAATGAAGATTGTTGAAGATTTATAAACAAAATAGAATCAAACTAATAGAAGAATTTTTTTAAGATTCCTGGGAATATTTAAAGTGTTCTTTCATTTTGAAAAATTAATCTTAATTTTTTTTTATATATTATAGAATTTTTGAAGAAACTCAGAGTATTTTTAAACTTTGAAAGATTTCCGAAATGTTACAACATTTTTGAAAAAACATTTCCAAGCGTAAAAAGTGCTGAATATATTTTAAACGGACTTAAATTTTGCCTAAAATTTTGGAAAATCCTATAAAAGAAAACACATTTTAGAAAGTTTCTAGATACTTTTTTGACATATCAGAAATCTTCAAAAATCTTTTTGAATTTTCTCCACAAAAAAATAAACAAATGAGCTCGAAAAATAGTTATTCGTAATTTTTATTTTATATTAAAAAGTATTGTTCCCTTCAAATTATAATTTGGCTAAAGCTTTTCTTCTTGCTTAACTAAACTTCCTTTTTTGGTTAAAAATTTTGACCATATTTTTGGAATTTCGTCTTTCTGGTTTGAAAATTCATCTCTTTTGACAGAAATTGCATCTTTTTTATTAAAATTGCAACTGTTTGGTTTAAAATTAAAATCTTTTTTGTTTGAGGATTCAACTATTTTGTTCCAAATCTGTTTTTCTTTGGATGATTTCAATCGTTTTTGATTTAAAATTAAAATCTTTTTGGATTGAAATATCAACCATTATATTTTTCTTTCAGAATGAAACGTTTTTGGTTGAAAGTTCAACAACTTTGTTAAAAAGTTATTTTTCTGGTTGAAGATTCGTAATTTTAGTTAAATATTCATATATTTGGGTCGTTAATTAATCATCTTGGTAGAAAATTCATGTTTAAGATAAAAAATTAACTTTTTTCATGAAAATTTATTTTTTCGGTTAAAAAAATTAAACTGCTTCCTGGCAAATTTGTCTCTTTTTCAAAATATCTAATCTTTTTTGGTTAAAAATAAAACTTGTTGAAATTTTGTCTTTTTTTGATGATTCCGATTTTTTTTTATTTGAAAGAAAAATCTTTTTAGATTTATATATTTTTTCTTGAGAATTTATCTTTTTTATTTTAAAATTCAACTATTTGTTTGAAGATTAATTTTTTTGTTGAAATTTGGATTTCACATATGTGAAATTTTCAAAAATATTTTTAAATTTTCTCAAGAATCTTTGGAAAATTATATTTATATAACCTTAAAAACAAATAAAAAAGTAAATCTAAAAATTTAGTATTCATTCGAAATTTTTATTCTGTATTATATGGTTAAATTAGATCGTTAAATTTCAAAGAAGATTCATAATTTTCGAAAAAATTTTGGTTACATTGTCGTTTTACATTGGATACTGGTACTTTCAAACAAAAAAAATCTGCCCGCTTCGCGGGCACATTCTCATGGCGCGCTTCGCTCGCAAGTTTGAGCGCGCCTAGGGCGCGCGACTGTTGGATCTCGCGCTTCGCGCTCGATCATATATTTATCTCGCGCTTCGCGCTCGATTATGTATTCACCTCGCGCTACGCGCTCGGGCGTATTTGCATCGCGCTTTACGCTAGGCTCCTCTAGATTTTTGAACTTCGTCTTCGACTTCGATGAAAAGAAAAAGTTTGTTTGCAAATATTATAAAATTATCAAAACCTCCACATATTAAGTGATTGTTAAATTTGCTTTTATTTTAGACTGAAAAGGAACTTTATTTACTCAAGGTTCTATCGACCTTAAGGAACACATTCTCATCCAGACACTCGCGCTTCGCGCTCGATATTTGATTTGAAAATAATTTGAACCGTATGATAGAAACAAAAAAGTTTGAGCGCACTTACGGCGTGCGATTTGGTAAATACACTGAGCGCGCACTTTGTGCTTCGTGTTATATGTTCGTCATATACAAATTACTAAATTTGTATTTGATTTCAAATGAAAAGTAATGATATAATTCAGGCGACAAATTTTATTAGTTAACATTTTATTTTAGCTTGTGCCGTTTATCAAAAAAGTTAATTTTTTCATTTTGAATATATTCTTACCACAAAAATTGATTACGGGTGTGTAAGTCTTTTTTGAATGCACAATTTTTGTTCATTTATATGTTTTCGTACCTTGCATTGTTTTTTCAAAAATTTGATTTTTTTTACTGTAAATGTTATTTTCACGAATAAAACAAAAACCACGCATCCTATCGAAACATGAGTCACAATAAATTTGTACCTCTTCCTTGGATGAACAAATTTTGTTTCGGTCATTTTTTCGTAGCTGGTAATATTCGTCTGAAAATTTGATTTTTCTATTTTCAATGCTGTTTTTTACGAATAAAACAAAAACTACGCGTCATATCAAGAAGTGAATGATAAGAAATTTGTAGATCTTTTTTAGGTGCACAATTTTGGTGAGATGACCTTTTCTGGTATCTTGCATATTTTTACAGCAAAATGGCTTTTTTGATTTTTCATTAATTTTTTGTGCGATCAAATTTTGAATTTTTTATTTTTCGAAAAATTCAAAAAGCTGTCATGAAAATATTATAGGGTGTTCAGGAATCAACGTTTTTCTCCTCTTGACTTTTTTTCATATCGTGCGTTTTTCGGCTTAAAATGATCATTTTCGTTTGTTTTTTTGAATTTTGAAAATGCTATAACTCCAGTAATTTTTTTTTTATCACGAAAAGTCATAAGAATATTTTGTTCGTCATTTTGCGTACTACTAATAACCGTACATAGAATTTTCAAATCTTCCAAAAAAGTGGTCTCAAAAATTTTCAAAATGTGCTCACTTTTTGGATTTTCATCCAAAATAGCTGGTTAACGAACTCGTTCTCTATTTTTCGGCCATAAAAAAGTGTGCCAAAGCTCAATCAAATCTGATCATTTTTTCGAAAGTTATCGTGGCTACAGACAGACAGACAGACAGACTACAGACTACAGACAGACAGACACCTTCGTAAAAATCGTTTTTTCTGACTCAGGAGGTCTCAAAACGTGGAGATTTGATGAAAACCGACTATGTCAAATTTTACATAAAACCAATACCTTCTCATTAGAATGAGAATGTAATAATTATAATTTGAACAAGATTTACCATATTTGAAAACCTTTGGATTTTTTGGTGTTTTTCGTCGAAAATTTGTATTTTTAATTTCAAAAATTATATTTGGAAGAATATTCACATTTTTTTGTCAATTTTAGATTGTGTTTTAATTTTTCACCGAAAGTCGGTATTTTTGGTAAAGAAAAACTATATTTCAAATAAAATACATTTTATTTTACAATTTTAGTTTATGCTATAATATGGTACAGATTTCATAGAAGATTTTCAATGTTAAAACATGATAAAGTTGTATTTACATATTTCATCAAAAATCGGTTATTAAAAAAAAAAATTAAACTTTATAGAAAATTTACAATTTTGAATCAATTTTTGTTATGTTATGTGTTTTTCGTACAAAATTGGTATTAAAATTTTTCTTTAAATAATTAGATTTCAGAGTAGATTAAGCACTTTGTACAATTTTAGGTTATGTTAGCCATTTATAATGGAAATCGATATTTTTTATAAAAAATCGTTGGATTTAAAAAAAATTCAAACAATTTTAAATTTTGCTCGAGTTGTTAACCAGGAATAGGTATAGATTTAAAAAAAGAATTACATTTTTGGAACAGTTTTAGGTTATGTTAACATTTGTCACGGGAAATCGGTGATTTTAGACATAAAAAAATTAGGTTCCATGGCAGATTTACTATTTTAAACAAATGTTATGTCAGTGTTTTTCATCAAAAATAGGTAGTTTCAACGTAAAATCATTAGGTTTGAAAAAATATTTACAGCTTTTAAACGATAATATGTTATCTTAGCGTTTTCACTAAAAATTGATTATTTTAAACCAAAATTTGACCTGAAACATAAAATTTGCAATTTTTAATATACAATTTTTTAAATAATAACAAGAATTCCTTTGCGGCCTCTTATATATATATTTTTTATTTATATTATTTAAAGGCGATTACCAAAAAGTTGACCATTTTAGACAATAAGATTTTCGAAAACAAAAAAATTTGATACTGTCTAAAATACATATATTTTTTTAAATAATAGTAACCCAAGAGAGTATGAAAATCTGAAAATATGTAAGAAATCAAGGAATGTATCTGTGATAGAAATTAATTTTACACCCTGCTAAAGTTCGCGTGACACAGATTTTGAATTTAGCGTTTTAAAAAATCCTCTCCTTTTTTAGTATGCTAAATTAATATGGAACAATACCGGACATTTTATAAATAAATATTACACAAAAATATTGATCATTATTACTTGTTACTTAGAATAAATGTTGATAAATTGATTTTTAACTATACTAAAATCTCCGTAAATATGAACTTGACAATTATATATTTTTTTTCGAGTTCTCTCTTAAAACAGCAATGCAGCGTGACTAAACAAAAAAATTATGGGACAGTCTTTGAAGTGATTTTTAAAACCCTCAACTCTAAAATGTTAAATTCTTCTCTTGATTTTTATCTCCTTCAACTGAATATAATTGTTTTCTATGAAACACAAGGATTAAAAAAATGATGTAAATATCATTTAGCAATTTTTCATTTTAAATTCGTAGTTTTTATAGATGCGTGACGAGACATTTTGCGTACATTTTTATGCATAATTTCTAACCGAAGTCGTCTAAAATGTCAAAACTTTACCAAATTGTTATTTGACATAAGTATGTTTAGTAATTCAGCATTTCTGATAAATAGATAATTAAGAAATCCAACTATAAAATGAGATGCTAAAATAATGTTCGAGATTTTTTATTAAAAACATTTAAAAAAACTGAATATTGGATTTTGCAAAATCGTTTTCATTTGGAAATAGTTAATTGAATACTTGAGCTGCCTCCTAGCGTAAATACCTTTCTACGGTTATAAACTTCTATAAATCATATATCCAGAAAACAATCCTTCTTAAATTTTATATGATTTTATTAAAAAAAAAAAAAATTTCGTGGTTAAGAAACAATTATTCGTTTAAGTATAAAGTATAAAGCAAATAGTAAGAGAATGGCGTAACGTGTTATTATGTTAATATTATACATAATACTATATTATTATGTAAGTAAATTATCATGCCTTATAACTTTATATTAAATAATCCATTTCACTTCGTTCTTTGTTCTAGTATCCATACGTAAAATTAATTCATTATCAAACACAAACATCTTGAAAATATGTGACTAAATAAACTACGAATGAGATAGGAATGACTCATTTATTCTTTTGCATCATATATTATCCACTCCTATAAAATATTTTCTCGAATATTCATTAAAGTTAAGCTATTCACGCTATTTTCCATTGTGCTTTTCTCGGTGAAGGTACTCTAACTCTTGAAATGAGGTTCGACATTGATATTATATTCTTCACATTAGCAGTGTTCCTTATTCCTATTGGTAAATAAATAAATATATATTATCATATTCCAACACAGAAAAAAGGCAGACTAAATTATTCTGCGTCTTATTCTTACTTCAGCCTTGACTCCATTTTTATTTTGTTTAAAATCTCAATTTAAGTTGATTTTGACTAAAAAATTAGCCTAAATTTTTTATCTGAATTTTACGTTGCAAAGCATTTCAAGAAAAAAATATTAATACACGAATTATTTAAATTAAGAATATCTGCCTTGTTTTAAGAGAAAGAGGTCTTCTTTTGTGAAAAAATGGGCTTAAATCTAGCTTTAAGTATAGAAATGGGCTCAATATAAGGTGTATCAAAAATAAGTCGTAACAAGAACTAGACTTTTTTCTGTATTTAGATGAAATAATATCTTTATTATTCGAGAAATAAGATTATTCAAAAAGATTTTTAAACATTTCAAAGGATTTCCAAAATTAACAAAAATAAATCTAGAAGGTTTCAGGGAAAATTTTTTAATTTTGAAAGATTATTCAAAATTTTCGGAATAATTCGAACTAGTTTAAAAGATATTTAGGTATTTTAGAAGTTTTAAAGAGATGAAATATATTTTGAAACTTTGAAAGATTTCCGAAAATGTGGACAATATTTTTTCATTTCTTCGAAACTTCTACCAGTCCTAAATATGTTTTAAACTGGCTCGAATATTAACTCAAATATCGTTAAGTCCTGTAAAATAAAATAACTTTCTTACAAATTTTCTAGATACTTTTTCGACATATCTAAAATCTTCAAAAATCTTTTTGAATTTTCTTAATAATCGTAGGTAAAACATTTTTAAATAACCTTGAAAACGAATAAACAAATAAACTTAAAAAACAAATAGTCATTCGAAATTTGTATTGTGTATTCTGCCGTCCTGATAAAGAAACTATACAACTACATTTTGATCGAAAATCAGTTTTTTATATGGTTGGCTTCGTAATGAAAAGACGAATTTAACTATGCTTATTATTATTAATAATTGTAATTGAATCTCGAGATAATTAGGTCTCAATTAGCATATCTGCAGCTATTTTCGAGAATTCCTGATGAAGAAACAATACATCTGCAGAAATTGTAGCATATCTACACGAATTCCAGGATTTGGGAATCTTTACAAAATCTTTTTCGATTTTCTAGAAAATCTTAGGAAAATTATGTTCTTATAACCGGAAAAACAAATGAGTAATTAAAATTACAAAATAAATAGTTATTCAAAATTTTTGTTTGCAATACAAATTATTTTTTCTCCGAAATCGAAAAACTACATCAAGGAAAGAATTTGCTTGATTCAAATAAAATTTGTTTGAGTTGAACAATAACGTGTTTGAATCAAATAAATTTTCTTTAAATCAAAAAAGTATTTGTTTGAATCAATAAAATATTGATTTAACCCTATATCAAAGAAAGAATTTGTTTGATTCAAACAAACATTTTTCTTAGGGTAGTAAATATTGAAAATAAGGTACCACCGACTTTCCTTTTACAAAAATTTATCGATTTTTTATTTTTTGAAGAAACTATTTTTCAATTGTAGGCCATTAGTAGAAATCCTTGTCAGTGAAGCATGTAATATTTCCTGAAAGTGCCTGAAAGTTTCATAATTAAAAAAAAAGAGTTAGGAATGACAAAATCGCAACTTTAAATTTCAAAATTGTTTGTTCTTAACGAGCAACATTTTTACGTTACATGTAATCCCGATGAAGAATTTCCCCTATTTCACAAGATAGGATAGTTAAAATTTCAGAAATTAAAATTTAATCATTTTGAAAATTCGAATTTTCGACATAAAAACCTGTATAGCGAGTTCTAACCATATTTTTTTAAATCTGAGAAAATAGGGGATCATTTTCTAACCAAAAGGAAGAAATTCCCGATTCAAGGTTTTAGAAAATCTAAAAAAAAAGGATTTCATGAGGCACCCTGGTATTGGTATTCATTATTAATATTCATCTATTTCTACTCCTTTTTACAGAATTGAGTTTACAGTCCTTGGATACAGAACCTAATGACCCAGAGCGCTATATGAATGTTCAATATTACGAAGATGAGCATAATTATCTTATACCAATAATGGCCGCACGTCTTAGGCTACTGAAAGATTGGCGTGGGCTTTACTACATTGGATTACAAATTGGTACTCGTGCTTATCCAATATTTGACCGAGATGGGTGGATGGTTAGAGTACGAATAGCAGACTATCGAAATTTTAGACTTTCAACTGGTTTAGCTCGTCAATATCGTTTTAAGGACCCGCACCGCCAGCGTGTAGTACCTGAAGCATGGCCTCGATTACCTTAGTTCAAGCCAAGGAAAATTTGACATTTTCTTAATTTTTAAAAATGTAATATTTTGTATCACACCTCCATCATAAGTGCGATTTAATTGCCTGCACGATCTCCAACTCGTACATTGTGTACCTAGGAGGAACACTCCGATTTTTCACCTGAGCGTGAGTTTTCAATAACGAGGCGTAGTCGGGATCGAGTCGAAGCTGAGTATTTCTAACACACTAGGGTAAAAAGACGTTTGCCTTCTTTGGTGCAAATGATACTTTATGTAACAAAGGTATGATTTACAAGTGTATACCGTCTGACATTTGAGGTTAGGTTCACGCAGCCATACTCGTACACGGGCAACAGCGAATGCGCATGTGCGGAGTACGATTATGAGCTCATAATGTTCCTAGAGTAATACTCCTAAGTATTATGGACTCATTATAGTACTGCGCACATAGGCATTCGCTGTCGCTTCTCCTGTTGTATAAACGGCTACTTTCAGAACTAAAAAATAAGCTCATGAATTTCGTTAATCATGCCTGCGTTATACAAACAGTATTTATAGGCCTGGGCTTGTAAAACGTTTTCATAGGGTCTTAGGCTTATAAGGTGATCCCACTGTGATCTGATTGGCTAACGAATAGCTGTAGCAGACTTTATCGGACGCTGTGCGATTCACATTATCGCCGTAGTATGGCGCTGTCTACGGAGTAGGTTATGAGATACCCTTAAATCGCACTAATGATTGCATTGTGATAAAAAATATTGTATGATACACACGACCCCTGTGTGGAATATTTTTCTCTTGAGATTGCAATATTCGCCAGAGCCTTCGGTTTCGCCTCGTCCTCACTTGGCCTCGGCTACACCTCGGGCTCTGACTCGTATTGCAAGTTCACATGACGAAAAACTGCCACTCAGGCTATTTGTATTCTAAATAACTATTTGGTGTTCCGAAGTCGGATCAAAATAATAGAAGCAATTTCCAAGTAGATTAAAATGTTCTTGATAATGTGACTCTTAATGTAGTAGGAATATGTATGGTTGCTGCGACTGAAAACTGTGTAAAGTATTTGTAATCAAAAAAATATATTGAATTAGGGGAATAAATGTGTCATAGGATAATATATTTTCTTTCATTTTCCAATATTTCAACGCGATGTCGATATTTTATTTAGTTTAAAAATAAAAAGGTGGAAAAGCATACACTGAACGGTCGGTAAATCGTGACGTCATAGAGTAATACCGTTTGTCTCTATGAACAAATTTTCAATTTATGATTATATTTAGCATTATTTACAGTCTGAAATAATTTTTTGCTAATTATTTCATTTTTCTTCAGATAGAAATGTTTTAGATACATTTTAGGAACACCATAACATTGACTACACTTTCCAAGTACAATTGAATAACAGCAACATTTCTTATCGGGAACATTTTTCAGAATGTATTCATACAACTCTTTTATTTCTTATTGATTAGCCAAACACCATAGACTGAGGTAATTAGCACTAAAAACATTTTCATTATGGTTGAGCTTTTGTGTTATACTATTCTTTATTATAAACTTACTTGAAGTTTTTTAAAACAAAGACTATGCAGTTTGCATCGAGATGTTTATTATTATTTATTACAAGTATTATCAGTGGTAAAAAGTCTTTAAAACGATCTATTGAGAAAAAAATACTAATAAAGACTGTAAAATTCCAAGTATTTTGATATTGTCGTTAAAGTTTCTTTTTAAAAAAGGGTATTGTTTTCAGAAAAAAAATGGACGTAATTTGAGGTGTATCAAAATTAAGCCTATTTTTGGTTCATAGCTTTATTTCAGCCTATTTTTGCCTTAAAACAAAAGATTTTTTTGTCTTAACAGAAAAAACTCTTTCTTAAAACACAAAACTTTTTCGAAAACAACGTTTTTTCTGTGTACCTGCTTCATAAGTCAAATTGGATCAATTTCGATCTTGAAATTATATCAAATTTATGCGTTCGATAAGAAATGTTTACATTGTAATTGAAGTTTTTAATGATTGAAATGGACTATTTGTATCAAACTGATACTTTTGTAATACTTAATACTTTCTAGTCGACTTTCAAAAAAATTATTCAGTTTACTAAGAATAAATTTTCCTATAAATTCACATTAAATGGTGTCATAAAAAAATAACTTTTTCATATTCTAAACCTTTTCATTATAAAGACTACTACACAAAGACCAAATCTACATTATTATTCTTGATGATAAATTTCTTTGATCATTTATGAGTATAAAATACAGATATTTAAAATATACAAAGAAATAAGAAACTTCCAACGTAAATCCTGAGTAATATTTATTCTAAAAGCATGACGACTTTCATTTTAGTCACGTATAAAACGTTCTCTTATAACTCATAATAATCTAACATTAAATCTATTAAACTTATATTAAGTTTCTCCAAGAAGGTATGATTTTCTTGACTTGGTCTCTATCGAACTAAACTTCGCAGTTACATTTGAAAGTATAAAGAACTCATTTTTTTTAAATCCTGGCTTTCAAGTCACTCACCAAAGTCTTTTTCCTCCGGTGAAATTAGAAAAAAAGAAGCCAAGAAATTAAAAAATATCTTTTCTTTAAAGTATAAAGTATAATGCATAATCACTTCTCAAATATAACAAATATTTGTGTCATGAGACTCTCAACTATTTTCTTATATTTTTGACAGAGATACTTTCCATAAATGGCATCCAAATAAAAAATTCTCATTAGACCTTTTCCATTCAAATCACGCAGGTAGGTCCAACTTAGGTATTATTTTTCTAACTCGCGTAGGTATTCAGGATTTTTTTTCGACGTATAAATTCTTGCTGTTGCTATTGATCCCAAATTTTTTGTTTAAATTTCAAAATGAAAAAATTGCAGTTCTTTCTAAAACTCTTGAAATTGCATTTCCTAAAAAATCTCACTTTTGAACATTTTTTTTACAAGTACTTACTTACATACCTCCTAAGTTTCGTTCTTGGTAAATCACTTCTTCATTTTGAAAAAAATTATTCATGAAAAATAATTTTTTTTTTTCTCGGAAACAACGAAAGTTACAAGAACATTTTTACATGAAATTTTACAATTCTAGAAAAGTTCTAGAAAGAATACGTTTTTATCTTTTGTAATATTTGAGTCGTTTACGAGAAAAAATAAAAAATTATATTTGAAAAAAAATTTCTTTGCAGAAACTGTAAACAAATATGGGAAAAAATATAAAAATTGGGTTAAAAAAATATTGAAAAAGGCGTCCAATTAGTTTTACGCGGATAAAAAACCTGTTGTAACCATGAAATTTCTTTGTTTTTAACCTAATTTGTTATTGTTTCTAATAAACAATTCAAGATAATACAAAAGAGCAAGAGGTATTTTTTATAGAATCTTTTCTTCATGTGTAAACTTTTATCTGAATATTGTTCTGTACCTGTCATTGTTTCCAAAAAAAAAAAAAACGCGTAAATTCGATTTTTCAAAAAGAATTTTGTTCAGTGTGAACCAGTGGTTTACCACAATCGAAACTTAGTAGATATGAAGTACACATTTGCCATCTATTTCTAAAAAAAAAATTAAGTGAGGTTTTTAAAAAAATTCACTTTGAAGAATTTTAGAAAAACAGACGCTATTTTCTCATTTTTTAAATTAATTTTTATGAGGAACGATTAAAAGAGCAAGAATTCCGACGTCGAATAAAAAAAGGAAATTTCAATCAAACTGTGAATTACGTGTTCCTTTATTTTCACCATAGAATTATATATCCAAAATCAAATAATTCTGACACCATGACTTACAACACGATTTGCACCTAAAATTGGAAAAATTTTTGAAGGATAAAAAATGATTAACTTCTATAAAATTAAATATCATGAGCTTATGGATTTCTTAACATGTATTTCGATTGCTTTAGTTTTAATTTTTCAAACAATAATAAAATTGTAAATGGGCTATTATAATCGGTCAGAATTTTAAATGAATTAAATACCAAAAAATCTTTTTAATTCAATACTGTTATTAATAAAATGAAAATAGATTTATCAAGTTTTGATTCAGCAAAGGCATATTTCACTTAATATTCATGTTATATATAAACTTACAATTTATTGTTTACGTATGAAACTAGAACATAATTTTATACAAAATTACTATATTTTCAAGTACAATAATAAAATTTTTAATTTTTGTTAATTTATATAAGACAAAGTATTGAAAAGTTTTATGAATTACAAAAAGTTTTTATATGTTTAAAAAGCAAGGATGGAATTTTCATGACAAAAAGAGCGAATTTTCTGTAGAAAACAGTTAAATCTTCAACCTAAAAATTTAAAGTTTCAACAAAGAAGTTCATTTTCAATCAAATAGTTATATTTTAAGTTCAAAAAATTATTTTTCAACCTAAAACAGAAATTTTCGACAAAATACATACATTTTTAATCAAAAAGTTAAATTTTCAATCAAGAAGATTATTGTTTCACCAAAAAAGATGAATTTTCAACAAACTACATAAATTTTGAACTAAATAGTTGAACTTCTAAATTAGCAAAATCAATTTTCAAACAAAAATGGAAAAGATAAATATTCACTAGAAAAGATTAATTTTAAATAAAAAAAGCAAATCTTCTGCAAAATAGTTAAATTTTTTTGTTAAAAAAATTATTTTTACTCCTAAAAAGAAAAACTTTAACAAAGTAATTTAATATTCAGCCGAAGAGATGAATTTTCTACTAAAATTATGAATCTTCAACCAAAAAAAATAAATCTTTAAGGAAGTAGTTCAACTTTCAATGAAGGAGTTAATTTGTATACGTAAAAAGATAAATTTTCAATAAAAAATATAATAGTTGATATTTCAAGAAAAAAAAATTGAATTTTAAATAAAACACAATATAATTCAACCAAGAAAGACGAATATTCATCAAAGCAGTTGAATTTTCAACCAAAGCAGATTAATTTTCAATCAAACCGTTGCATTCTTGACAAAAAATTTTTATTTTCTACCAAAAATGACGAATTTTCAACAAAATGCATAAATTTTTAAACAAATAATTGAATTTCCAACCAGGAATAATTTATTTCTACCAAAAAAGACGAATTTTCAACAAGATAGTTGAATTTTCAATCTAAAAAGGATTACTTTTAAACAAGAATGGAATAAATTAATTTTCATTGAAAAAGAATCTTGTTTAATGTATAAAAGCGACTTTTTTACACAAAAGTTTAATTTTCTACCAAATAATTGAATTGTTAAGCCGAAAGGACGAATTTTCCGCAAAAAAGTCGAATTTTTAACCCAAAAATATGAATTTATAACAAAACTTTAATTTTCCACCAAATAGTTTAATTTTCTACCGAAGTGTGGAATCTTCAAGCCAAAATCATGAATATCCTACAAAAAAGTTTCCAATCCTAAAAATATTAATTTTCAAACAAAACACTAATTTTCAAACAAGCAGTTGAATTTTTAACTAAAATTATGAATCTTCGACCAAAAAAATGAATTTTTAATAGAGCAGCTCAACTTTCAATCAAGGAGTTTAATTTTTAACCTAAAAAACGAATTTTTGACAAAAATTGTGTCCAACAATTTTTGCTATTTATGCACGGCCCCAAATATGCACGTGCTTTTAAGTTTTTTATTCATGCGAACACTTTAACGGAAAAATATAAGTAAAGTGGAATTTATCGCCTTATTATATTTAATTTGAAAAGTTATTTTCAATCATTAGGCGAGCCCCTCCTCCCCCTTTCACATTCATTCGTTGAAGAAAATTCATAATCATCCCTTACGAATTTTTTTGTGGATTTGCCCTTGTTAACAAATTTTACCTATTTACGTAATCACTCTGTAATCGGAAATTGAAGTTTTGCTAAAAAGTTCCAACTTAAGTTCGATAATCGAATTGATGATATTCCAAACACACAGAAACAATCATTATCTCAATTTTTCCCAAAAATGTATTTATCACGTTTTATTCGCTTACTCTTCATTCCTCACAATAAAAATGTGATAACGTCCTTTTCCTTGATAGAAAAAAATATTTATAAAAAAATGTTAATGGTATTGACCATAATGCTCGCAGATGTCATATGCAATTAACATTCCAGACGTATGAGTACACATTGACAGTATTTGACGCGAAACTTGAGATCTCGGTTGAGTGAATTGCACACATGAGAGAAAGAGTAAAATGATTAGTGATTAGTCATATGGTAGGCAGCATCTGACAGAAAAGCAGGAGAAATTTAATCGGTTATTAGAAATTGCTAGAATTCTTTACTAGGATTGGTAAAATGATGATGTATCGTGCAGCTGTCAGGTGACTTTCTATATTATCGAAGCAATAATTATACTCTAATCGGATGTCCGCAGTCAATTTCGCGCTCGACGGCACTCAAATCATTATCCTTCAAATGAAAAGTGTAGCTTTGATCCTTAATTGATTTAGTGGATCACCACAAAAGAAATTCCATCCCACACCTTCGACCCTTAAATACTGGTCCTAATTCACTTATTCTAATTTCAATCTAGGGGCCGTTGAAAAACTACTTCACGCTATTTTGAAAAATGTTTTCACCACTCCCCTTCTTCGTCACGGATCATCACACAAAGCTTGAACTCCCCAGTGTGACGTCACAAATACGAGCACCTTTAAGGTGAACATTTTTTCTTCGACTTCGTTTGATAAACGACTAAAATAAAACACAAAATATAGAAACGTAATATTTTAACAGACTTCACAGCCCAAAATCCTGGCTCTTAAAACAGGGGATGATTTTTTAATCGAATATTTGAATAAAAGCAAGCAAAAAAATTAATTTTAGATCGAATAGTTGCATTTACGAGAGGTTGCTTGATATTTCAAGCAAAAGATACGAATTTCCAACCAATTGGTTGAATATTTAAAAAAAATTAATTCAACCACGAGCAGTTGCACTTTTAAACCAATAGTTGAATCTTCAAACCAAAAAGACGAACTTTTCAGAATACAGTTAAATTCCCAACCAAGAAAGGTGAATTTTCAGCAAAGAACTTACGTGCCAAAAAAAGATGAATTTTCAATCCAGAGGGACGAATTTTCTATCCAAAAATACGAATTTGCAACAAAAGAGTTGAATTTTTGAAAAAATAACTTTTGACCAAAGCAGTTGCATTTACAATCAAATAGTTGAACTTTTAAGAGAGAAGAACGAATTTTCGACAAAGTAGTTGAATTTTCGACCTATAAAGTTAAATTTTCAACCAAATAGTCGAATATTCAAATAAAATAAAAATAAAAATTCATCTGCAAACACTTGCATTTTTGAACAAATAGTTGAATCTCCTAACCACAAAAATATGAATGTTCAATCCATAAGAACGAATTTTCTATGAAAAAGACAAATTTTGAGCAAAAAAAAAAACAGTTGTGTTTTCGAAAACAATGAATTTTTAGCAAAATAGTTACATTTAGAATCAATTAGTTGAACTTTCAAGCGAAAGGGATGAATTTTCAACAAAATAGTTGAATTTTTTACTTTCAAATATGAATTTTCAACCTAATAGTCGAATATTCAAACCATCAAGAATTAAAATTTAATTACAAAGAATAGCACTTTTAAACAAATAGTTGAATCTTCAAACCAAAAAGACGAACTTTTTAGATGAGAGTTGAATTTTCAACCAAGAAAGATGAATTTTAAACAAATAGTTGAATCGGTAAACCAAAAAGACAAACTTTTTAGAAGATAGTTGAATTTTTAACCAGGAAAGATGAATTTTCAACGATGAAATTTTCGACCAAAAAAGACGAATTTTCAATCCAGAGGGTCGAATTTTCTATCAAAAAAGACGAATTTGCAATAGAACAGTTAAATTTGTGAAAAAATTTACCTTTGAACAAAATAGTTGCATTTAGAATCAATTAGTTGAACTTTCAAAAGGAAGGGACAAATTTTCAACGAAATAGTTGAAATTTCGACTTCCAAGTATGAAGTTTCAAACAAATGGGCAAATTCTTGAACAAAAAAGACTTGAATCAAACCAAAAACAATTGCCTTTTCTACCAAATAGTTGAATTTACGAGGCAAAAAATATTATTATTGATATTTCAACCAAAAATAAAGATTTTAGCTTTAAATAAAACACATTTGAATTTAACCAAAAAAGAGGAATTTTCAATCAAAACAAAATTTAATTTGAAAAAAAAAACAATTCAATTGTCGAGCAAAAAGGCAAATCCTCTACAGGACAGTTGAATTTTCTACCCGCAATTATGAATTTTCCACCAAAAAGTTAATTTTCGACAAAATAATTAAATTTTCAACCAGATTGATCTTCAAATTATGAAATGAATTTTCAACAAATTAGTTCAACTTTCAACCAACTAGTTGAATTGTCAATCAAGAAGATTAATTTTCTACCATACAAGAAGAATTTTCAACAAAATACATAAATTTTTATCCAAAAATGGAATATTCGATTTTTCGGTTGAAAAATCAATTTCTGAACAAAAAAACGGATTCTCCACAAAATAAATAAATCTTCAAACAATAAAATAAATGCTTCACAAAGCATCACTGAAAAATTAATTAGCTGAATTTTCAACAAAAAACGATTAACTTTGAACTATAAATGGAATCGTTACATTTTCAATTGAAAACAAATAATGTTAACCAAAAAAAAAGGATTTTAAACAAAATAGTGAAATCTTAAACCAGTAAAATTATCTTTTGAGAAAGCAATTTAACGTTTGACCGAATACTAGTTGAATTTTCAATTTAAAAAAATTAATTAAAAAAAAAAACAAGAGAATTTTCAACAAAGCAGTGAAATTTTAAACCAATCCAATAAATTTGGAACAAAGTGGTTTAACTTTCAATCAAATAGTTTGAATTTCAACCAAAAATGATTTATTTTTAGTGAAAAATGTAGTAAGTGAATTTTCAACCACAAAGGATCACTTTTCAACCAATAATGGAATAGTTAAATTTGCAGTTAAAAAAATTAATTTTTAACAAAAAAGACAAATTTTCAACAAAATAGTGAAATCTTGAACCAATAAAATGAATTTTGAACAAAGTAGTTCAACTTTTAACCAAGTAATGGAATTTTCAACGAAAATAATGAATTTTCAATAAAAATTAAATAGTTGAATTTTGAACTAAAAACAATCAATTTTCAGCCAAAAATAGATTACTTAAATTTTCATCCCTAAGAGATGAATTCTCAATGACAAATTTAATAGTTAAATTTTTAACTAAAAACTATCAATTTTCAACTATAAATGAAATAGTTGAATTTTCAATTTAAAAGAATCAATTTTCACCAAAAAAAATGTTCAACAAAGCAGTGAAATTTTAAACCAATAAAATAAATTCGGAACAAAGTAGTTTAACTTTTAACGAAATAGTTTGAATTTCAACCAAAAATGATATACTTTTAATGAAAAATGTAGTAAGTGAATTTTCAACCCAAAAGGATCACTTTTCAACCAATAATGCAATAGTTAAATTTTTGGTTAAAAAAATTAATTTTTAACAAAAAAGACAAATTGTCAAAAAAATAGTGAAATCTTGAACCAATAAAATGAATGTTGAACAAAGTAGTTCAACTTTTAACCAAGTAATGGAATTTTCAACGAAAAGAATGAATTTTCAATAAAAATTAAATAGTTGAATTTTCAATTAAAAACGATCAATTTCCACTCAAAAATAGATTACTTAAATTTTAATCCCAAAAAGATGAATTCTCAATGACAAATTTAATAGTTGAATTTTTAACTAAAAACGATCAATTTTCAACAAGAAATGAAACAGTTGAATTTTCAATTTAAAAAAATGAATTTCAACAAAAAAAATTTTCAGCAAAGCAGTGAAATTTTAAACCAATAAAATAAATTCGGAACAAAGTAGATTAACTTTCAACGAAATAGTTTGAATTTCAACCAAAAATGATTTACTTTCAATGAGAAATGTAGTAACTGAATTTTCAACCAAAAAGGATCACTTTTCAACTAATGATGGAATAGTTAAATTTTCAGTTAAAAAATTAATTTTCAACAAACAAGACAACTTCCAACAAAATCGTGAAATCTTAAACCAATAAAATGAATGTTGAACAAAGTAGTTCAACTTTTAATCAAGTAATAGAATTTTCAACAAAAAGAATGAATTTTCAATAAAAATTAAATAGTTGAATTATCAACAAAAAACGATCAATTTCCAGCCAAAAATAGATCACTTAAATTTTCACTTAAAAAAATAAATTCTCAACCAAAAAAACCGATTCTCGAGAAATTAGTTTAATCTTTAACCAAATAATATGATTGTTTACCTAGAGAGATGAATTCTGAACCAGAAATTTTATAGTTAACTCTTCAATTTAAAAAAAAATAATTTTCAACGAAAGATATTTGGATTTTCTTATTAAATGCTATTAATTCGATTCGAATTCAAGCGAAAAAACGACAAAAAGGAAAAGTTTCTTGAAACCAGGGGGAAAAAGAGGAAATCTTTTAAAAAGGGGAAAAAGGAGAATAGGGGAAAGAATATGTCACAAAACCTTTTAGCCCCCGCGCCCTCTCTTTGGCAGTGTGACGTAGTTTTTCAAGGACCCCCTACTTTATCCTGCTTTTACGAACTGAGTTTCTTCAGTTTCAAACAAAACTTTGCGCGCTATTCGGAACTGAATTTATTTCACGCGTTATAATTAGCAAGTGAAATGGAACGACATGCTTTCTCAAAGCGATGACATGGAAAGTATATAATCATACGTTCACAGTCGCTCTTAACATATATACTGATATTCATATGGCTATTTAATTTTATTTATCCACTTATAAACAGAGTCGTCCAAAGTAGTGAAAGTTTCTCAAACGCGGGGTTCAATGAATATTATGTCCATCAGATAATTAGTTTACGGTTTATCTCATTTTACGAGAGTCCTAAAGATTCGCTGCAATTGATGACATCCTAATTTTTGATGACAGGAGTTGTTGGACACGCACCGCTGTATGCAGAATTACTTCCCGGAAATTTCCGGTCATCACGTGACATGCCCTCGATCCATGTCACACAGAGTTTCCGCTCCAGAAATTCTGACAGCTAGTATTTAATTGTGCTATAATTAAGTCGATCCATTTTCTCTTTAAATCCCATACAGCACTTGAATTTCTGCCATTCTTTGGTGCAAATTAATTTATGGAAACGTGAAGATAAAAAAAGGGTTTGATTTCGAGAATGGGGGATGATTCGGTGAAAAAACAATGAAAGTGTAAATTACAATTAAAATAATTATTAAATGTTTACTTCTTGAAAAATTGTACCTCAAATTTGGTTGCCATTGTCGTAGAGAAAAGAGCCCTTTTCAAAGAGATTCTTTCCCTTTTCCTCGCTTTTTTGACGTTCACCAAACCGCAACAAACGGAACGACTTCGGGTGAAACTTTTGATTTTTATGGAAAATTTTTGGATAAAATATTTTCTAAGGGACCATGATTGGCTCCTGATCTCGCGAATGGGGGGAGCCCAGTTTTGGCTAATTCCCGACGATAAGTCGATCGTCACTCGGTATACGTCGCACCTGTTGACTCCCGGGCTATCTTCACGAGACTGACGATAGTCTACCGGCGACTTCTCATGTCGCTGCAGAGTTCTCTCTGACCCACTTCTTCGGCTTCTGGCGATGCTTTGGATGTATCTTGCCATGCCTTGACCCGCCACTCATGCGTCCATCGAACTTATGAATGAACAATATTGGATTCGCGCCAACCCCTAACTTTAATTTAGGGGTTAATTCTGAAAATTTCAACTTAGGCTAACTTCAAACCTTGAAAATTTGAACCGTTTATATCACCTGACTTCTTATCCATTCCATTTCCAAACAAGCAGAGGTAGGGTGATCCAAAAATGCATTGGATTTTTTTTTCAAATTTGTATGCTTATCATCCGGAAATTTGTTCGCATCCACAGAAAAATAAATCTATTTTTTTGTTTTAAATGATATTTAGAGGTGGCGCACAGTGGGCTGAATCGGGAATTTACTATTTAAAATCACCTACGGCCTACAATTCTTAACCGATTTTCAACTTTTACATTCTCATCATAATGAGAAGGTATTGATTTTATGTAAAAAATGACTTTCGTGGATTCCATCAAATGTCGACGTTTTGAGGCCCCATAAGTCAGAAAAAATATTTTTTACGTCGGTGTCTGCCTGTCTGTCGTCGTCGTTGTTGTCGTCGTCTGTATACCGGATAACTTTTGAAAGACTAATCGGATTCGATTGTGCTTTGGCACACAGTTTCAGGTACCAAAAATAAAGATTGAGTTCGTGAACCAGCTATTTTGGATAAAAATTCAAAAAGTAAGAGCATTTTCAAAATTTTTTAGACCATTTTTTTTAATATTCAGATATTCCATGGATGGCTTTTTATATTACTCAAAAATTAAAACAATTTATCCCTACGACTTTTTTTGATAAAAAGAAAATTGTCAGAGTTATAGCATTTTCAAAATCCCCCCAGAAAAACGAAAATTAGCATTTTGAGCGAAACAAAGCGTAATATGGAAAAATGTCAAGAAACGAAAAACGTTACTTTTTGAAAGCCCTATAAGAATGTCATGACAACTTCTTGAATTTTTCTGAAAAAATCGAAAATTCAAATTTTGATCGCACAAAAAATGAATTATTACATTCTCAATATAATGAGAAGGTATTGATTTTATGTGAAAAATGACTGTCGTGGATTCCATCAAATGTCGACGGTTTGAGGCCCCCTAAGTCAGAAAAAATAGTTTTTACGTCGGTGTCTGTCTGTTTGTCGTCGCTATCATTTTAATCTGTGAACGTGGTAACTTTCAAAGAAATAATCCGATTGGACTACCACTTGGCATACTGTTTGAAGGTCTATAAAGAAAGGACGAGTTCGTTAACCAGCCATTTTTGACCAACAGTTCTGATATTATCTATCGAAAATGCTTTTTAAAAAATAAAAAATTCCATTTCCCAGCAAAACTATACATTTTTTTATAAGATGGAATAATAATTAAAAAAATTATTCATCTCGAGAAGATCTACTAATTGTCTAGAAAAAGATTTTTGATAACAAGTATGGTTTTTGTTTTATTCGGAAAAATGTTATTAAAATAAGTAATTCTGTTTTCGGGTGAAACCATGCAAGACACGAAAAATGCTAACTAACTAAATTTTTCGTCTCAAAAAAATATAGGGATTTGGTTCAGATTATATTTTTAAAAGATAGATATTGTCTTAATTATGAAAAATGTTATTAAAAATTAAAAATTCCATTTTCCATTTGAACTATGCAACAACAAAAATAGGTAAAAAGGAAATCTCTTTATTTATCTAAACAAATTTGTTTATATACACTCTGTACAACAAATACAAAAAAAAATGATTGTGAAATAAAGGACAAATAATAAAATACATTTGCTTTATTTTGTTCTGTTCAGTTCAGCAGTTGCGAGCAGAGGAACAATATTTACAAAAAATGACGTTTTGTAAATATTCTATAAAAAACACGAAGGGAAAATTACAGTTTTCAATTCGTAAGATTTGAAAAAATGCGTACTATAGTTCTGTTTTAAAATCGGCCTCAAGCTGATGTCATAATTTGTTCGTCTAAATTATATCTACAAATTTGCTTTGATCCATTTTCTCATAGGACGTGTAGTTTTTGATTTAATCGTGAAAAATTACATTACAAATGAACAAGTTAAATTTTTGTAAAAACGACTAGAGATTAATGGCAAATAAGGAACGAATATTAAAGTAATCATGAAGAATAAAATTTGTACTTTATTTTGCTATATCTGAATGAGCAGTTCGAAAACGACATACATATATGAATATAGTATACATTTTATATATTAAAGTTGAACATAATATAGAAAAATTTGCATATTGGTCAAATTTTCTTCGAGTGCGAAGCACAAATTACGTGATGAGAATGTGTTCGTTAAAGCCGAAGGAGCTTTAACAAAAGAGAATTCACAATCACCAAATTACTACTGTCGATGATTTCACATTTAATTGTCAAAGATTTTGCCGCTGGCGATGAATCACGAAATGTGGAAAATAGCCTAACATTTAGGCTAGGAAAGGCATTTCTTTGCTTAAGCTTCAAATATGTCAGGAAATTACTTGATCGGGACGAAAATGATTTTTTTGTAATGAAAAATAAAATTTGTTTCATAAAATCAAGTAAAATCTTCATTCAGTACCTTCTCGTTCGAGAAATATCGGTCACGATTATAGGGACGTTTCGAAAGCATAGTTGCTCGAGTTCTCGTGACCGGTCACGAAGACTAGAACGACTCTGTCAACATTTTATTTCCATATTTCATTACAAATAATAGTTTAATTAATTCCAGAAAGTCGTGAAATGAAATCGGAGAACTGTCTTGTTACTGCGAGCAGTAATCGTAATATAAATTAGTGTTAAAAACTGAAAAAAGGTGATGTAAAATATTGGCATGACTTTAGTGATTTCATGATCAATTTTTTAGTTTATTATCATTTTTGTATCCAAAAATACACTTCAAATACACGACTCATGATTACTAGTACATGGCAGATTTGGAAATCACGATAACTGGGACATCGGTGCTTTTTGACTTGTAATTGTTTATAAATAAAAAGTAATATTAAATATAATGTAAAAACAATTTTCATAATATTCTAGGATGTTTAGTGCTTCAATCAGTACCAATCATTTTTTAAATAATCCTTCTAAAACAATTTTCTAAATATTTGAAGTCAATGAAATCTCTTATGGTCACGATTACTGGGACGTTTACCTTATATCGGCTGACTTCTTATACATTCCATTTCCAAACAAACAGAGGTAGTGTGGTTCAAATCCACAGAAAGATAAATTCATTTAAAAAAAAATGATATTTGGAGTTGGCGCACAGTGGGCTGAATCGGGAATTTACTATTCAAAATCACCTACAGCCTACAATTCTTAACCGATTTTTAATTTTTTTAAGAAGTGAACAGCCATAGTTGCACAAGAGCGTCTATCGATTAGATTTTTTAGTTTTTGTCATTTTCTATTCTTGATATAAATAAACAAAGAGCGAAAATGAGCCATTTTTTAATTATTATTTTTCATTTTCAAATCAATAACTTAATTAATCCCATTCTCGACAAAAATGAGTGTCGAAGCATTCAAAGAATATAAATAACGTAGTGTATACAGATACGGTATTTTTTGCCGTATTTTAATTTTGTATTACGGTATTTTAGTGAATGGTCACAAAGAGTGATCTGTCACATCTCGAACCCCTTTTCCAAGTCTCCCTTTAAAAAATGCGAATGTTAGTGAGTGGTAACAGAAGAGTGGTCGCGAGGATTCGTGATTCGAATCTGAAGTGCTGCCATCTGCTAGACAATTCGCAAATTAGTGATAAAGTGTATTATTATAGGAATATTGAAGTGATGACCAATTCTTTAGGGTGATTTTAGTGTGTAATGTTCTTGATTATATGACAAATTGTGTGTATTCATAACTTAATTTTACTTATTTTATGATAAAATAGTAAAATATTGTACTATTTGTCCTAAGTAGCATAAAATGCTATCGGAACAGAAAGTTCTTTATTGACACGAAAATTTGCAGGACTAGAAACTTTAAATACGGCAAAATTTGCCGGAGCTCAATACTTGACCTATAAATAATTTACAGAATACCGAATCGAATTGTTATAAACAAATTATATCAACAAAAAGGTCAACATATTGGAAATTTTGCTTGCAAAGTATATTTGTAAGTTGAAATTGCTTGATTTCATCAACAGGATCATGTTTGATCGTGAAAATTTGTTGTATGGTATAATTTGTTCATTTTATAAACAAATTATGTAAACAAATGCATTTTTTTAGGAATTTATTGGCAGAAAGTAATCGTTTTGCTTTCTTAGTGCCTTTAAATTATATAAGTGGTAATATTTAGTGATTAGAATTGGTCATTCGATATTATTTGTTTATTTTATAAACAAATGCATAGTTTGGTCATTCATAGACAGAAAGTAATAGTTTTATTTCTAATCGTCTTCAAGTAACGTATGTGGTGATGCTTAATGACGAAGAATTGTCAATCGATATTATATTTTTATGTTATAAACAAATTTAATGAACAAATGCATAGTTTGACCATTTATAGATAGAAAGCGATCGTTTTTCTTTCTAATCGTCTTCGAATTACGTAAGTGGTGATGTTTAGTGACGAAGAATTGTCAATCGATATTATTTGTTTATGTCATAAACAAATTTAATAAACAAATGCATAGTTTGACCATTTATAGATAGAAAGTGATCGTTTTTGTTCCTCATCGTCTTAAAATTATCTTAGTAGTGATGTTTAGTGATGAGGATTTGTTATTTGATATTATTTGTTCATTTTATAAACAAATGCATAGTTTAGGCATTTACAGACAGGAAATAATCTTTTTTTATTATTGCCTTCGAATGATATCACTGGAAATGTTTTGTGATGCTCTAGAAGAATTAGCTTCCAAGTTGTACTTGTCAATCACTTCAATAATTTCAGGATCCATTTCAAATTCATTCTTGATCCACTTTGAAGACACTTTAAAAACGATTGGAAAGAAAAACGATCACTTTCTATCTATAAATAAATTTGACAATTAAAAAATAATAAATTTGACAATTTCCCATAAGAAAAAAATAGGTTTTTGTAAATTTTATTCAGAATCGTTAATATTATCTGAATCGAGTTGAAACTCAACATTTTTGTTCACAATTAGCTATAGAATACGAATAAAATATTACTTTTTAAATAGCACCCTCTTGAGTCTGTTTTATAGGGTCCGAAAAAAACCCCATAACTGAGAAAATGGGTTTTGCGAGTTTTTTGCGCTAATTATGATTTTTTTGCGGTTTTCTCAAAGCAAATTGTTTCTAATACATGAAATACTATTTTATACTGATAAATAGATATTTACAGACATTTTTTAAACAATTTAACCCACAACTTACTATTGTTTTTAGCAATTTTCTCTTAGAATAGCTGCAGAAAGTCGTTTTTTCAGAACTTTTCCACTTTTTGTCTAATTTGCAATCAAAGTGAGGTAATAGTTAATTAATGTTAATTAAAATTACGGTTTAAGCAATTTATTATTGTTGTTAATTCTATTCTCTTTGAATAATGCTAGAAATTGCGGTGTTTTTAGTAATTTTCAACTTCTGGCCACTTTTCACTTAGTGAGGTAATAATTAATGCAAGTTAAGAAAAATTGTTTAAACAAATGATTATTGTTTATAGCTATCTTCTTCTATATTAATACTAGATAGTTGCGGTTGTTTTCTGAATGTGTTTACTTTTTGTACACTTTTCAATTAAGGTGAAGTAATAATTAATTCAAGTGAAAAAAAATAATTGTTTGAACAATTTATTATTTTTTTAAATAATATTCTTTTGCTTAATGGTAGAAATCTGCGGTTTTTCTGAAATTTTTAACTATTTGTCTATTGTTCACTTGGAGTGACTTCATAAATTAATTTAATTTAGCAAAATTAATGGTCCAAACAAATTATTATTGTTGATAACTATCTTCATCTATATTAATGCCAGATAATTGCGACTTTCTTGTTGCATTCTTAACTTTTTGTCCAATTTTCACTTAGTGAGGTAATAATTAATCCAAGTTAACAGAAATAGTTTTTTAAACAACTCATTATTGTTCATAACTATCTTCTCTTAGATAAGTGCTAGAAAGTTGCGGTTTTTCCCGAAATGTTTAACTTTGCTTTTCCTTTTCAGTTATGAACAAATAATAAATAGACATTAGAGAAAATCATATTTTAAAAAATCCATTTTTTTTGGTGAAGATAATTTTCTGAAATACAACAGATATTTGAAATATTCTTCAAATTTTCTATGTGGATTATATTATATATGAATTTTCCTGAAAATAGTTATTATGAGCCTTTTTGCTAAAATCAATAATGATATTTATTATTTTTTCCTAACTAAAAAGTCAAAGGAAAGCTCCAAATTTTAGAAAAATCCGCAACTTTCTAGCATTAATACAAGAGAAGATATTTATATGACATAATGAATTGTTTAAACAATTATATTTGTTAACTTGCATTAATTATTACCTTACTAAGTAAAAAGTGGACAAAAAGCTTAAAAGTTCTGAAAAAATCGGAACTTGTTAGCACTTATCTAAGAGAAGATAGTTATAAACAATAATAAATTTTTTCAACAACTATGTTTGTTAAAGTGCATTCTTTATCACTTCACTAAATAAAAAATGGGGAAAAAGATAAAAATTTGAGAAGAACACGCAACTATCTAGCAATAGTAAAGAAGAAGATAGTTATAAAAAATAATAATATGTTTTAATAATTATTTTTGCTGAATTGAATTAATTATTAACTCACTCTAAATGAAAAGTGGACAAATAGTTGAAAATTTAAGAAACTACGGTAACTTTCTAGCATTATTCATATTGAATATTATGAATAATTATAATAAATTGTTTGAAAATTTAATTTTGTTAACTTTATTGAATTTATTCACCTCACCCTAATTGAAAATTGGGCAAAAAGTGGAAAATTTGTGAAAAAAACTGCAATTTTCTAGCATCATTTTAAGAGAATATTATTAGCAATAATAATAAATTGTTCGAACAGTTATGCCTGTTAAAATCAATCAAGTATTACCTCACTCTATTCGAAAACTGGACAAAAAGTGGAACATTTGTGAAAAAACCGCGACTTTCTAACTCTAATCTAAGAGAAAATTGCTAAAAACAATTATTTAAACAATTTTTGTGAACATCTAATTATCAGTTCAAACCATAATAAGCGACATAAACCTCACAAAACCCATTTTTTCACTTATGGGTTTTTTTTGGGACCCGATAAAACAGACTTACAGGGGTGATATTTAAAAAGGAATATTTTTTTCGTATTCTATGTCTAATTGTGAAGAGGAATGTCTCGCATCACCTGATATTGACGATTCTGAATAAAATTTACAAAATGGTATTTTTTCCAATGGGAAATACGTGTTAAACTTCATGGGGCTTGATTCGTGGATGCGAACAAATTTCCGAGCAATATGCATGAAAATTCGAAAAAAATGTGGACCACCCCACGGGTCCAGTTGGGTGGCCCAAAAAAACAAAAGTTTCGAAATTGTTTTGCAACACCCTAAAATTTTGTTAGGCTCCTAAAAAAACACATTTGTGTAAATTTCGTCCAAAACGTGAAAATGTTTAATAAAGTATAGGCAATACTTTTACGATCTCATGAAACCTCTTGAAGGAATACGAATCCATCATTACCTTTTAATTTGAACCACCTGAGCCAATTTCATGGTGCCTCAAAAAATTACCACCATGATAATCTTATTTTCAGAAAATCAGAAGGAAAATCAAAAGGTCAATCAATGTGGTCTGTTATAACGAACAATTTTTCAAGTTATTTTTTTATTTATCGTGAAATGTCGTTGAAAGTTCATCAATAGGTCAATGTATGCGTCTCGAAGGGACAAAAAAGTGCATCATACACAGTACTATCGTATTCTCAATATTAAAAAAGTTTTCTTCATATAAAGAAGATAAGCAATATATTTTGAAAACTTCTAAATAGGTATTGCTAGACCATACGAGTTCATGAGAGATTGTTCAATAGGTCAATCGATGCGTCTCGAAAACTCCAACAAGTGCATCATATACAGTCCTGTTGTATTCCCAATATTAAAACAGTTTTCCTCATATAAACAAGATAAGCAATATATTTTGAAAAATTATGAATAGGTATTGCTAGATCATAAAAGGCCATGAAAGTTTGATCAATAGGTCAATCATTAGTCTCTGAAATGCGAACAAATTCATCATATACAGCCCTGTTGTATTTCCAATATTAAAACAGTTTTCCTCATATTACCAAGATCAACAA